>PVJA010050502.1:0-13239 GCA_004027025.1 Myocastor coypus | reverse complement strand
TTTTTTGTGGGACTGGGGTTCAAACTCACGACCTTGCACTTGCCCAGCAGGCACTTGTGCCTCGGAGCCATCTCCCCAGCACCCAAGCATAGATTTAGTAATGGAGAAAGTCAAACTACGAATGTGGAAGTGACAATCATTTGTACTTTGTTGTCATGATTTAATCAAACTAATATCAGTCACTGCTGGAAAAATACAACTTCACCAATAAACAAACAAACAAAATAGGTGAGAGAAGGCTGCAAGTTCTTTACTAAATTACCACTGAATGGTGAAACTCTTGAAGTAATAAGATGTTATCTGAGGTCATAAAATGATCATTTTTTTCCTTACCAATTAGTTACTTCTTCCATCTATATCCCTGGTTCCTTTACACTCAGAAGGTGTAGGGCTGAATTCTCACTCCAATTCTGCAAGATACTTTTTGAAATAATAATATACTGTTACAAAAAATGAATAAAATGTGATCGAATTATTTGCATATGCTTTCTTCATTTTCCCCAGAAGTATACATGGCTCATCTAGAATATGATTCAATATTTTGGAGAGGTTGAAGAAAAATTTAAAATGTTTCTCTTTTTCATTCTGATATGTCAGTGTAAATGACACATTTTTGTCTATTTGTTCAGTTTAAGTCAGAGGGGAGATATAACAATTTTCACTTTTAATGACTGGTACTTAGGGAAGTACAGAAAGCTATATCATGAAAAGAAAATTAAACCAAGCTTAAAGAGCCTTTGCATATGCAGTAATAATGTAGTCATTGGCTTGCTCAATTTCAAATAAAAATATGAAAATACTACATGCTGTACACTAGACTTTCTTAGATGACACATTACTAATTACAGTAAGAAATTAATGTATGTATAAACAAGACTATATTAATAAAATGGTAGATAACATAGCATATAGTTTTATTAAGTTCAAGAAGGTTTACAATTTAATGTAAGAAAGCTGATTATTTTTAGTACTTATTAACAAAACTTTTAAAATAATTTTCACCCTTGTTGCTAAACAGTGAGACCAGATACTTCCCCAGTGTCACACAGCACTGTGTTCAAATAGAAAAAAATGGAAAATCGCAGCTGTGAGATAAAACAAATCTCATGTAGTCACAGAGCAATTGGTAGGAGGAATCAGTGAGGGAAATTCAAGTGATAACTGATTTTAATCTCAGATTTAAAAAATAATTTTTAGCCGGGCGTGGTGGCTCACGCCTGTAATCCCAGCACTCGGGAGGCTGAGGCAGGAGGATTGGTGCGAGTTCGAGACCAGCCTGGGCTACAAAAGTGAGCTCAGGACCAGCCTGAACTGCATAGCGAGAACCTGTCTCGAAAAGGCAAAAAAATAAAATAAAATAAAATAAAATAATAATTTTAGAATTCAAAAAAATTACTGATCTAATTCATTTTCATTATTCCCATGAAATATATAATATCTCCCTACAGATTTAAAATCTGATATCTCTAAATTGTTTTACTGATTGCTATATGTTTGTTGTGTGTGTGTGTGTGTGTGTGTGTGTGTGTGTGTGTGTGTCCTGTGTACTTGGAAGTGCATGACTCAGCGTTCTAGGCTCTGGCTCAAACAGTAGTTAAAATCTTGCTTCTGCCACAAAACTCATATTTGCTCAGGTATTGGAACATGTGGATCTATTTTCATATTCCCCCTTTGATGAGGACTAAATATTTTAGAAAACTTGTTCTGTTTAATTCCTTAATCGGAATGTCATAAGAATCCACTCAAAATAAAATGTTTCAAGTAGAATCATTAGGGCTGGGGAGAGAGCTCAGCAGTCTAAGCGAGGCAAGTGCCAGGACCTGGGCTGGTTCCCATTCCCTGTACCACTACCCGTGCAGACCCCAGGCTCAGAGCCAGTCACCAAAACCAAGCATGGTGGTGTAGGCCTGTAATTCCAGCACTGGGGAGACTGAGACAGGAAGATCATTATGGGTCAAATTGCATAGCATGGCCCCATACCAAGTAAATAGAAGATTACAAATAAAATAATCAAAAGTACAGTCATCAACTTCAACAGTAAAAGCCAAAGAATGTTTTATTTGCTCATTATTTTAGCTTGGAAAGATTCTAATAAGAGGCCCTTCAAGCTCATTCTTAGGTTTATTAGACATATTTTCCCACTGGGAATACTCTGTGTATCTACATTCTTAAGTAAACATTGAAGTGTGATTTGAGTGTGGCACACTTATCTAACAATGGCTCTGTAAAAATACATACAGAACTGCTGCAATCTTGATATAATAAAACCTGTGCTCCAAGAATTTAAAATAAATAAATAAACAAATATCTTTTTTTTGCTTGTTTTTTTTTTTTTTGATTGCTGTCTTAGTTACTTTTTACCCTTTGCTGGGACAAATACACTCAAAATGAAGGAAGGAAAGGTTTATTAGCTCACAGTAACTGGAGGTTTCAGTCCATAATCGGCTGGTCCAAGGTTGAGTGGAGCAGGACAGAGAGCATCCAGTTCATGGCAGCAGGACAGCAACAAAATAGTGACAGAGGTAGCCAAACAAACATGGCAGCAGAGTAACAGCTACAGCTTTAGTCTGTCTCTCTGTCGCTCTTTATATTACATTCAGGCTCTCCGCTTTAGGATATCAGCCCCAGACCACACCCATAGTCTCAGTCCTACTCAGACTGATAATCCCATCAGTACTTACTAAAACACAATCCCAGGAATCATGAATCAAGTTTCAGTCTATAGAAGCCATGCCCCATGATTGCATCAGGCTTTGGGGGGACCACTAGACATAAATCATAACAATGGCAGTACTACTTTTTGGACCTGGCATGGAATCCAAGCTGTTCTTTTTTTTTTTTTTTTTTTTTTTTGGAAAGATAATATGAAACATTTTCTTTGACCTCAATGAGTCTTTTGCTTACTCAACTCTGTAGTGATTAATGTGGAATTTTCTACTCTATCTTCCACAATCTGACTGTGATTTAGTACAATAATTAACATGAAATTCTTCTAAATTTAAAACATTATTCTTATGTGTTGTTAAAGAAAGTACAGATAGATAGATAGATAGATAGATAGATAGATAGATAGAATATTAGGCTTAAATGTATAGTTGAATAGAGTAAATGAAAACTGCTGGAAGCTACATTTTCAGTAAAGAGCATTAATGTGTAAAACCACTATTTTTTTCTTTTACTAAAATGGCCTGTTGGGTAGCACAGCTTTAAATAATAGATGTGCTAATTATACATGCTATAGTAGAGGTTCTGAATTTTTTATTTCTTTCTGGAGGACAACCACACAGATATTTTGATCACCATTATTAAACCAGTAGAGTATTCTCAAGGAAATATTTTCTAGGACTAAGAGGAATGCATGAAAGAAAAGTCAGATAAGCATATGATTTTGGTGGATTTTTCTGACTACCTGTTTTCAATATAAGAAAATATTACAATGGCATTCCAGTAAAAATCTCCATGTAATGGCCTACATATGTGGTGGCGAGATAATTTTTAGGGAATATACAATGATGAAAGCACTTATGAGAAACATCTTTCTACCAAGTAGTAAAATAATTTAGAGCCATATGAACTGTGTTGTTGTTGATGTAAGATAAAAAAAATCATTAGGATATACATATATAAACAAACAAAATAAAATTTTAATTAAAATCTACAAAGGTAAAAGTGGAATATAAATGACTAAGTGCACAATGTCAGCTAAAATCCTAATTTCTTGCACATAAAAATGCCTTTTTTTTTTTTTTTTTGTCTTTTTGAGACAGGGTCTCGCTATGCAGTTCAGGCTGGCCTTGAGCTCACTTTTGTAGCCCAGGCTGGTCTCGAACTTGCACCGATCCGCCTGCCTCAGCCTCCCGAGTGCTGGGATTACAGGCGTGAGCCACCACGCCCAGCAAAAATGCCGTTTTGAACCAGAAAAAGATACAACAGAAATTCTAATTAAGTCACAGTTATAAAATTAAAAGAAAAGAAAAGAAACAAATATAAGTCAAGTATAAATTTATGAGAACTTAGCAAATAAAGATTAAATGAGTGTGCCTTAAAAATGTAAACATGTCACTTTAGAATGTTGCAGTAAGGGTTCTCAAGGGAAAAGATTTGATGTAGAACATGCAATTCACAGGTTTATTGCATAATATGCATACAAATGGTCAAATACAAGAGCATGAGAGATTTGTCCAAACACTAGGGACCTAAAGAATCCATCTGAATGTCAGGATCCCATGGCAATGTCCTCTACAAGTTCAGTGGAGGCCAACAGTCCACAACAATGTTCTTTTTTCTTTTCTTTTCTTTTCTTTCCTTTTTTTCTTTCCTTTCCTTTCCCTTTCTCTCTTTCTTTCCTTCTTTCTTTCTTTCTTTCTTTCTTTCTTTCTTTCTTTCTTTCTTTCTTCAGAACCAAGCATTGAGCTCAAGCCCTTGTGCTTGCCAGGCAAGTGTTTATTCCACTGAGCTATCTCTGTGGCCACTCATGCAAGTCTTTACCAAGGATCTGCACTGGAAAGGCCCAACGGGCAATGGAGTAGTGGTGGGAGTTAGAAACTTTTCTCCAGTGGGGTGAAGGATCTGTGCCAGCAGGCCAGAGGATCTGCCCTGGAGCCAGGAAACAATACTTGAGTATTGGTAATGTAAGGTAAGAAGCAGCAATTCCACTCAAAAGAATCTCAGTCATTCCCAGGGACAGGGAGGACCTGAGCTCCTTGAATGATAAGAAAAACTGAGTTCATTTGAAGCAATCCAGTGTGGCAACCTTCTCCAGGAGACCCAACAGCACACCATCTTCCTGTCTGGTTCTCCTTTTATGCTGTATCCCCTTTTATGGGTAGCAATCCTCAGATGGGCCTTCCAAGTCCAGAACCATGCTGACTCAGCTAAGATGGATGTCACAGAGGGTAATGAAAAAGTTTGAAAAAGTAATAAAATATATTTTTCATGTGTTGGATGCCACTTATTAGGGTTTTTTAAAAAATAATTTTATTTTATTTTCAAGAATAAAAACCAGAGCAAGAAAAACAAAAACAAGGACAGAAACAAGCATATGACAATACATAAGTTTTTCAAAACAAGAATAGCTGATTAACAATGATTGATATAGTTACTATCTTTATCAACAAATCTGTTGCTCAGATTAACAAATATAGTTATTCAAGTGGGACATACGATTATTACCACATGCCTTTAATAAAACTTAATTTTTGTTCTTTTCTTTCATTTTATTTTTTTCTATTAGGGTTTTTATGTCTTCAAAATAAACATTTTGAAATGAATCTATATTTTAATAAAAATGCTCAACACAAAATACAGCCTCTTTATAGGTACCAACATGCTCTAAAGTGCACTAGAGATACACTCTATAATGTAAATTCACCGAACTTTTGTATCTTGCCTAATTAAATCTCTACACCTACTAAACAGAAGCATCACTTATCCATATCCCTGGCCCAAGTCAAGCACCATACTTTCTGTTTGTACCAACTTGAAATGCCAATTTCTCCTCCAAGTAGAACTGTGAATTATTTGTTCTTCTGCAAGTATCTTATTTTACTTATGCAGCATGTGTTCACCCTGTCACAAAAAGCAGATATTTTTCCTAAGGTAGTGTGTGTGGCTGTAATTTTAATTTGTTCATCCATCAATTTTCAGGTATTTTCATGTCTTCGCTCGTATGAAACCTGCTATTGCGAATATCATAAATTATTTTTGGAAAATATGCAAAGTGGAAATCCTGCTCAAATGTAGTTTTACTCTTAAAAAAGTAAAAAGAAAATGCTATACTATTTCTGTAGTACCTGTCACATTTTGCACTCTCAACAATGTTGCAATTCTCATTCTTTCCTGCAGTCCTCA
The DNA here is from genome assembly GCA_004027025.1 of Myocastor coypus. Classification (NCBI taxonomy): domain Eukaryota; kingdom Metazoa; phylum Chordata; class Mammalia; order Rodentia; family Myocastoridae; genus Myocastor; species Myocastor coypus. The sequence goes on along the minus strand of PVJA010050502.1, from coordinate 7,389 downwards.
GATTCCTTCACTGAGACATGATATCCCCTACTCTCAAGTGAAAGGAAGAAGGGCTGAACATGGCTAACTGCTCCAGGAGTGTCAGTCCATGGCCAAGAAAGCACCAGGGCAAGGACGCTGTGATAAAAGGATGGGTCAGATCCTTAGGCAATAATAGGTGAAAAGTAGAGGAGGGAAACCATACCAGAGAAAAAGAAACAGGAGCCAAGAAAGGCACAGTGTTCCAGGCAAGACATTCATGACCCACACATACACAGTTGATAGTATTTCTTGATAATCTTCAGTGTGTCTTTCAAGCCAATCCTGTTCACAGGCTTAATCACTGCTTTTCATCTTTACTTGGTTGGTTCAGTCATAGTCATTTTACCAGTGTCAGGTGATATCTTAGGACTGTTTTGATTTATATCTCTGTGGTAGTCATTGCTGTATAATATTATACAAGAGTTGTCTTTTTGAATGTCTTCTTTATAGAAATATTTTTAGTATTTTTATTCTTTGCTCACTTTTCATCAGGTAATTGTTTTGATTTATATCCTTTTGCTTTGTTATTGTGTTATATAAGCTTTCGTTACTGATTCTAAGTATTGTACCCTTTATAACAGTGGCCCAAGTTGTTATATCAATATAAAACTATTTTTAAAGAAAAAATATGTCAAAAAATCACTGCAAAGAAAACATAAAATTTTATGAGAAATTAAAAGAAGGAAAACTATTTTTTTTTTGTCTTTTTGAGACAGGGTCTTGCTATGCAGTTCAGGCTGGCCTTGAGTTCACTTTTGTAGCCCAGGCTGGTCTTGAACTCGCAGCGATCCTCCTGCTTCAGCCTCCCAAGTGCTGAGATTACAGGCATGCGCCACCACACCCGGCTTACTATTTAAACATTAACTACACTTTTCACACTTCTGGTAATCTAAATAAATAATCTGAGGACAACCTTATAAAGTCCAACAAACATTGTCAAGTTTCCATTAGTTTATGTAGAGAAATATTGTTATCATCTCTAATTTTTTTCATAATTTTGTGTTATTTTAAAGAATAAAAACAAAAACAAAGGGAGGAATAGTGTAATATACAACAAAACATATGATACATATTTTCAAAACAAGAATTGCAAATGAAAAATGGCCATTATATTACATAATTTTACAATGAATCTGTTGTTCAGATTAATAGTTATGTCTGCAAAATTAGATGAGTAATTGAACGCTAATGCTTGATTTTAATAAACTTGATGTGTTTTCTTGTTCCTTTCCCTTTATTTTTTAAATTTTGTGTAATATTTTTATATATTTAGTAACGGAGTCTACAGCGTAGGGTTTCACTATGCAGTTCGAGCTCATAGTGATCCTCCTGTTTTCAGCCTCCAAACACGATCATGCCCAGTCTCAGTCTTGGTCTCAGCATGCCCCAGGGGTGGGGCCAGTGCAGCAAGCCAGGTTGGGGGCGGCTAAGTGGTGATGGTGGTGGTGTCAATCTCTGTTCCATGTGTCTGCCTACGCAGGCACTTCAGTCCGCTAAGCTATCTTGCTGTCCTCTTTTTCTAAAAAATGTATTGCAAACAAAATATAGCAATAATTGATAAGGCATTAAAAAAGGTATACTTTAGAAGAATAAGAGAAAAAGTAAAACATCTATACAATGAAAATTGCAATACTCTAAAAAAAACAGATCAAAGATTTCAAAGAATGAAAATACATTCTTTGCTTCTGGATAGGAAGTACCAACGTTGTGAAAAGTATTATACTCAAAAAAATTGTTATGCAGAATTAATGTAATCCCTATCAAGATATCATCAACATGCCTCACAGATGTAAGGAAAATATTCCTAAAATTTATTTGGAACAAGAAAAGACCAAGAATAGCAAAGGCAATCTGATTTTTTTTACTGTTTTGTATTCCTTTTAAAAAGTCCTAATTTTGCCTGTCTAATGGGCTGGTTTCTAAGTTATTCATCTGTTTTTGGAGAAAAAATATAGATGGAATATTTGATTTAGGAGATTATGTTGCTATAAGTGTGTAGGGAAAGATGCAATTTGTGAAAGAAAGATAGATGATAGATAGATAGATAGATAGATAGATAGATAGATAGATAGATGATAGATAGATAACATGTATAGGGTGAGAAATAATGACACTAATGAAAATGATGGATAGTTGGATTTAAAATATACATGTCACGGTAAAATTCCCTTGCATTCACTAGGATTGCGCAAATGAGATTATAATTTATATACACATAGTGCTATGATTGAAACTTGGAATCACTGTTACTATATATTATCAACGAAGAAACAATAGAAAACGAACTGTATCAGAGTCCATAAGCGCTTGCTTAGGGAAGTGCAGGGGCCAGGGTTGGGTTCCTGGCTCCACCTGCCATTCTAGTCCCCTCTCTCCAGGGTGCTGAGCCAACAATGGATTCTGGGCATGGTGGCGTGCACCTGTCATCCCAGCATCTGGGAGGAAGGAAGCAGGAGGATCGCTGTGAGTCAGTAGTGAGACCCTGTACAAAAAAAAAAAAAGAAAAAAAAGTGGATAGAATCCATATACAATTTGTTTAATAGGACAACTGAACCAGAGATCCAATAACATTTTCCTTAATCTTTTGAGCTGTAAAAAAATTGTCATATTGACAATTAAATTAAAGCCTTTAATGTAGATGTAATTCTATAATAATGCTTTCATTATGGATAGAAAAGTATACTGGGCAACATGAGATCAACTGATGAAAATTCTAATCCAAATTTATGGGTCTGAGATGCATCACCATAGTAACAAATGAACCCAGCCTGTCCGATGTTGGCTTTGCAGTCTTAGAAATGTTTACAACAGTGACATTTTTCTCTGACAAATGAGATTAACAGCAATCATTGTGACATAATTCTTATGGCTACAGGACCGTAATGACAGCAAGCAGACGTATTAATTACCTATTGTTATTCTCACTAAGAATCTTTCAAGGCAGCCAGAATTAACACTCTTACCCCCACTTTGCAGTTAAGTAAATGAGGCTTAAAATAAGATGATATCTGATATCACACTGACAATAAGTGCGAGAAACAGCACTTTTCTTTCTTTAATCATACAGAACTATTAAAGATAAATTTGAGATCATTTTCTGGTGTTTGAGAACATAAACATATACATGCAATATATATTAAATTTAATAAAACACGTTTTATTGTATTTTTACGTCTGTGTGGTGTTGACATAAGATCTTTTTAAGATAGCGTAATTCTGATGTTTACAAATTTTAGTGACTATGCAAGTCAGCTGGAAATGAATGTATTGTATGGTTGAAGTAGTAAAGCATACTGAAATGAATGAACGGTGCCAATTAAATAACGTGGTTCTCTTAGCCTTTGAATTAAATCAAGAGAGATTCAACTTTATGTATTTATGTTCTCCTAAACCCTAAGTAGGGATTATATTAGCCAACTACTTCCACACATTATATATGATGATTTAAGTAAACATAGATTATACATCAGCATTAGACTTTGATCTCCAAATTTGTTATTTTAATAATAAGAAGCTCACTGAATTGGCTTTTAATCTAAATTATGGTTCTAGATTTCACTCCATCCCCACCACTAACCCAACTGTTAGCACTAAATACAAGCCACTGTGGTGAGATAGTTTAGAATCGTGCGATTGCACCTACTTTTTATTTCTGTTCAGTGCGATTTCTTCTCTTACGGGCAGAACCTTTTTCTTTATAGTTGCCTCATATCATACTGGTTGGTCATGGTTGATTAGAAATATTTCTGTATGCAAGGTACACTATGCCATACTCTACCATCCTGGTAAAACACTTTCAACTGTGGTGTTTAGATCACAAATGTGTGAAAATCAGTCACGCAAATCACCATGTGCTAGAAACTTACATTTCTAGTAATGTCTAATGTGCTATACACATAGAATGACTACTCCAACCCTTGATTCAGATTTTTGTATAGTTTGCTTAGTTGTAATTCCTAAGTTGGACTATGTTTCACAGACCTCTTTATAGCTCAAGTTTCCAAAGGTATGTAAGAGCCACCAGTCACAGGATTCAATTGACATTATCTTAGAATTGGGGTCAATGCATAGATATAAAATATGGTAGGAACACATTCACTTCATGGCTAATTTTTAGCAGTAAAATCTAGGTGCCACCATTCACATATGAGGCTCCTCATTCTGGATTTTTACTACTTGTGAGTATAGTTTTCTGGCTTCTGCTTTGGTCTATTGAGGTGTGATATTAAAATCATTGAGTCCTATAAACTGAGTTACATAACATGAAATAGTGTCCTTGTTGATAAGCGGTTCTGATTCATAAAATTATTCCTAAAAGGTTACCTGGATTCACCACTTTCAGTCCCTTGAATTTTTTGAAAATACAATTCTTTAAAGCTTTCCACTTGCTGCTACCAAAATAATGCTACACTACATGTCAAACAACCAAAGACCCCTAATAATATTTAACAGTAAGCAATTTAAGTTCGTTTTTACTGGTCAGCCAGTTGTGTGCTGATTTGGGCTGAAATCTTCCATAGGAAAATCACATCCTCTCTGGAGCGGCTATGTAGTTAAGGGACATTTTTCCCTTATAGTGTTGGACAGGGGAAAGTTGAAGCCACAAACATAATTCAAGACAGTATGATACCTACTATCGTCACATTGACCAATGGGAGTCACGTGGTGAGACCAAGATGAATATGTGGAAGCTAGGGTACTAAGTACTCTTCCAGAGGATCACACAGCATAATTCATTTGTGAAGCAAAAGTACAAGCAGGAGACCACTATCTGGTCAATCATACTACATAGATTTAGACTAAGTAAAGTGATTTAATCACTTTCAAGAAAATATCAAATAGTAAAAAAAAAAAAAAAAATTCTATGAGCTTTTTTTGTAAGTCCCATATGTATTAAAGATCTGTATAAATAACTATTTTCACCAGTGTACAGGTAAGATAACAGGAGATTAAGGGATATAGTAATGGGTTTAGAACCAAGAAGACAATGCCAGCCAAATAGTACAGCAGATTAAAGTACGTGCAAGCAGGTGCAGGGGCTGGGATTGGATCCCAGGTTCTAAGGGGCTGGCCATGCCTCCACAGGGTGCGTAGAGATGTCAAATGAGACTGGGCACGCTGGCAGGCACGGGAAATCCCAGCTCTTGACAGGCTGTAGACAGCTGGATCACTGTGAGTCTGATCTGGCACTGTAACCCTGAACATCCTGTAGACCCTCTCCCCACCAAAAAAAATAGAACCGAGAAAAAATAGTTTTGGTAATGTGTTTTTACAGACAATATTTGTGATTCCCTCAGCCAGATATCTTGGATAAGAACTAAAAACTGGTAAACAGGCCACCTGTTCATGATCCTTATTTCCTGAATTTAAATATTAACCCTTATAATATTAAAATATTAGAACGTAAACTTAGGCTGTTTGAGACCTAACTCCATCTGTGTCTGTTTCTACTCCCTTTCCAGTAATACTTCCAGATTCCTTAATCAGGAACACACTTACTAAAACAAGGTAATTGAGTAATAAAATGTTAAAGGTCATTTAAATATCAGTTTTATGGCTTTTAGGAGCTCAGTACTGTCACGGTTGATGCAATTTCATTTCATACGTTGAAGGGTTGAGTATAGGGGTGACAGCAATCACTTCTGTAGAAATTGGTGTTGTCTTTTCTCTGTGGAAATGTATAAAAGGATAGGACCTGAGGAGCAGTGGAGAAAAGACATCAAGGAGATTCAGTCTTATAAAGAAGCAGCGAGGCTGTGTTTTGTTAGAAGCACAACGAGTTGACACCCATCACTGTTGGTTCTGTCTTATCTTTCTTGCAAGCCTCTTTTTTTTTTCCAATTTTTAAAAGACATGACATAGAATGATAAAGGTTGCTAAACATAACGATACATAAATCTCTGAAGGTTCTAAACCTTTCATTCTAAAGCTACTTTGCACAAATCTTTCTGTTGAAACTCCAGAAATATTTATCTGAGTATTGATTCTCTGAAGTTATTGACTCATAAGGATATATAAGTTTGATTTGGAGCTTGGTTAATAAAGTAAGCAGGATGGCAGCATGAAGTATTGGAATTTGTATATTGCATTAACTTGCAGACTTGAAGATGCATTTCTCTGCAATCACTTTTCACATTTTGATTTCTGTGTCAGTTGTCCAACCTATATTCATATGTCCCTAAGAACAAGAAATAAAAAGCACATTATATGTGTCTATAGTTTATTGTACTATGGGTCATTGTATGTTGTTTACAATAATGATATTCTTTCATCTACTGGTCACTTTTGATGGATCATTTTGCCTTCACAGAATCTCTGTTATTTAACGTTTGGATTTAAGAACTTTGTTTATTTGTTTGTTTTTGCAGTATCAAGGATTGAACTCAGGACCTTGCACTTACAAAGAAGGTGCTTACTCTACTGAGCTATCCCTCCTGCTCCTGGGTTTAAGAATTTTATGCAGCACTGTCAGATAGAATTGAATATTATTATAGTCCTAAGAGTATTTAAAATAACACAATATAGTAAATCAGAAAAAAAATTTTAGAATTCAAATTAAAAAGTTGAAAATATCAAAACAGAAACACTTAAAATTGTTTTATGTTTTCATTATTCACAAAAATTTCAAGATCAATTATTGTCTTTTGTGTTAAACTAAAATTTCAGAAACATATGGAAATCATCATTAATAATTCTTACTTTTAATTTTAAATTTTCTCTTACACTGATATTAGCAAAGATTTTACTTGTTACATTATGGCTTACAATTTTTAGGATTTTTCTCCTAGATATTTTAATTCTCTATCACTTTTACCTACCCAGATAGTACCATGAGGAAGCAGCCTTATAAAAGAAGTAATTGTTAACAGTTCGTGCTCTCATTTAACTCTGCTGGCATAGGGTGTGTGTGTGGCGGGATGCATGTGTCTTGCTTATTGTGTGTGTACTGCTTCAGCTCAACTGGTTAACTCCCAGCCCACACAAGAGCTTTCTGACAAAGACTCTAAGCCATAAAACCATCTGATAGCAATGTGTTTCCTTGCTCTGTGCATCAAAGTGCAAGGGCAATAAAGGGATCACGAAGTCTTGGGGATAAGGAGTATTTTCTCTTTTTCTCTTTTTAAAGGGCACAAAATTATATAATACATATATATGTACGTATATGCGTATATATATCATTACATAAAATAATAGGAACAACAATGGCTGTTGTCTTGCACAATGCTATCTTCAATTAGTTGCTTATGTTACAAGGTATAAACCAGCAAAATCAATTTTAAAAAGTTATGAAAAATTTAAAAGAGCACATGCCTGTAATCTTAGCACTTCGGAGGCTGAGGTAGGAAGATCACTGTGAGTTTGAGACCA
>PVJA010050501.1:0-13243 GCA_004027025.1 Myocastor coypus | reverse complement strand
TCGAACTCACATCGATTCTCCTGCCTCAGCCTCCCAAGTAGGGCTGGCTTTTTTAAAGTAAGCCTATTAAGCTCTTGCTGGTACAAAGTACTTGGGACACATTTTCCTCCTGCACTCAGGGGCAAAAGGATGGAGAAACATACCTTGGCCATCCCAGAAAGGGCCAGAGTCCAGGGGGCATTGATAGAGGCCCAGCACAGGGGACAGAGACAGTACCAGCCTACAAAAGCTGCTTCCTCCAAACCCAAACCTAACAGTTTATACCATTGTATGTCCAGAGTTTTGAGGCTACGCCCTGAGTCCCGAGAGGAAGGACCTGTTCTCAAGCCCAAACTGTGTGTGTGTGGACAAGAGAGCTAGGGCATTTGGAAGAAATAAAGTGATGCTCTCAAATTCTGCTTTGGCTTCCAGAACCAACAAAGTTAGAGAAGTATGTAATCAACTGTGGCAACTGGGAGAAAAAAAATAGAGTAAGATGGCAAACATGCACGCATAGAGCCCAGTGCCCCCTCTCCAACTCCAACACAGTCCTGCACTAAGTACAGTCCAGCACTGAGGCTCCTGGATCCTGGAGGCAGCTTCCCACGAGCTATTAGTACACATTAACACACTGAAAGAGAAGGTCAGATAAATTAAAAGTAAAAAAATAACTTGGAGGAAGGACACCTCCATAGCCTCCTCAGCACAGTGCACAGCAAATGCTAGATAAATGATGCATGAGTTCACCCACAGCGGCATCAGTCCCAACAGTACGCAGGCCGGCAACAGGGTCACACAATATAAAGTAGGTATGGAGAATTGGCTCAGACTAGAAACTTACAAACCTTTATGGGTTGGGGAGCTCTTAAGTCAGCTTCAAAAAAAAAAAAAAACAAAAACACATTTATATCCATTTTCTGGCTATTGAGTCTCATACATCAAAGCAATTACTAACTTTAAAGGCAGTCTAGTAAAACTTGCACTGGCAAGTTCCAAATGTTTACACATTTCTCAACCAAGCCTCCCCACTGTCACTCACACTGCAACTCCATCCCAAAATAATTATTTCTTCCTCTGGGTGTGTGTGTGTGTGTGTGAGAGAGAGAGAGAGAGAGAGAGAAAGAGAGAGAGAGAGAGAGAGGCTGCATATTAAATCTGAGGCCTTTGCACTGAGCCACAGCCCCAGACCTCTGTGTGTGTGTGTTAGAGTCTCACTAAACCACGAAGTTGCCCAAGCTCAGCTCAAATGCAAGATCTTCCTGTCTCAGTTTCTCAGGAGTGCTAGCATTCCAGGTGTACCACTATGCCTGACTTCCTCCCCTTCCCCTTTTGCTGTACCTGGATTGTAGGACATATACACCTTCTTTCAGTCATAACTACCTGCTCACCTGGCACCAGACCCTTCCCCAAACTTTGACAGTCAAGATAGCAACTTCCCCAGGAAAAGCTGACATCATCCACTTTCCTGAGACCTCTACTAACACATAAAACACTACACCTGCCCATCACTCCTAGGGACAGAAGGCCACGACCAACAACAGGAGAAGGGAAGAAAAGGAGGCCAGCCTACTTGGAATTAGCAGAACCACGTAACCACTCTGTGGATGGCCACAGCGCCAGAGAGGGCATGACTTCACCACCCAGGTCTTCCTGGGGACTGTGCTGAGTGATTCCCTAGATAACATTACACTACTTGCTTGTTCCCTGCCAGCATCTGTCAAGGGGTGGCTCTGCAGTGATTTGGAGCCAGGAACATGGGAACATCAGGAAAAGTCGTGTCAAATGTCAGAGTGCTAACTAGAAGGAATCCTGGGCAGCTACACTCCTCAGGGGAGGAGCCAAAGGCCTCCCACTCAGCAAGGATCACAGGAGAACTCTGGCATCTCAGCGCTTTTGGAGGCCAGCTGGGCAGAAGGCTGGGTTATTTATAAACGGAGAAAGCTGAATGGAAAGGGAAAAAATCTGATTCCCTAGGATCTCTCAGGTCCTTTCCAGCTACCAGATTCTCCCAAAGAACAGTGCATATGCACATACATATGCACATGCTTCCTTGTAAAAATGTACACGGATATGTGAGTATATATAAATATGTGCAGTAGTCACACTTCCAAACACACAGCACTTGACATGCACACAGCTACCAGCAAAGGGCGTGGTAACTGCTCTGCACAGCTGCAACTGGAGCGCACAGAGACCACTGCAGGATCAGGGCTGAGTCTCCTGGCTTCCAGACCCTGCACTTCTGTGGCCCACAGCTCCTTCCCAGGGCAACTTCTTCCCCATCCTTAGAAAGGGTAAAAGATCCTTCTCTGTTCCCACTTCCTTAACCTCGATTTTCAGGCTTCCCAACTTCAAACTGACAACATAGATGGAAATTAAGTTGAAAACTGAAGAAAACCTGAAAGTTCTCCAGAGAGGGAAGATTTTGTTCTCATCCTAACACTGTTCAAAAAAGAAAGAAACAAATTGTGTTTGTCTGTCAGCCCTGAAGAATAATAACAAAATGCATAAGGGCAGGAGGGAAGGGTGAAAATTTACCATAACAAGATTTGCAGTTCACTAGTGTTTTTCTTGGATTATACGAGAAGTTGTGACTCAGCATCAAGGCTCAAAATGTGGGCGACACAGGCCAGCGGGGGGTGGGGAGAGGGGTGCGTGGAGTAAACACCAAGTCGCTGGGCTACTGACAATGAAGGGGGTTCGGCTTAATGAACTTGCTCTCCTCCCTCACTTCGTGAAAACGCGAGCCTCCCTCTACCGCTTGAATCCTGGTGCACTTGTAGGTGCATGCCGCCGTACCACAGAAGCCTACAAACCTCGCTTTGCCTCTCCCCAACTTCCTCGGGAAGATCCCAAGCTTTCCTAACCCGGCCGCCAGGGCTTAGTACACAGCAGCGTCCGCCCTGCTGCAGGACGGTGAGTAGACAGATCTCGACTCCAGAAAACCCCAGGCGTCGCCAGGTCCTCGCAGCTCGAAGTCGCCCGTCTGTGCTCAGTTCACTGCTGGACAATGCAAGCGCCAGCTCTTCCCTCCACGGCGAGGTGGCTACGAAACCCGCGGCTTTGTGTGCGACAGCGATTGCGCGCGCGAACGTCCTCGGGCTCACACACCCCCTTGCGCCCTGCCTGCTCGCCGGCCCGGGCGACTCGCGCAAAGGGCTCCCCGCGAGCGCTCCACCTGGCACACCGCCGCACCACCAGGCCTCTGGCCACCGGGTCACGGAACGAGAGAAATAAGATCCACGCCCCCGTTCTCAGCAGCGGGGGTGGCCGGTGTGTGCAGCGCCGGTGCCCAGCACAAGCCCGGCAGGGGCCGGGGTCGCAGAGGGTCACCAGGCAGACACTGCCCTTCCCACGCGCGCACCCCCGCCCCCTACTTTGCAAGCTGCGGGCCTGGAGGGGGCCCGAGCGGCTCGCGACTCGGCAGGAAGTTCCCAGGACCGCACTGAGCATGCTCTCGGGGAATGTGTGCGCGGGTGTGGGCTCTTCGATCCCGCAGCCTCTGCGACCCGCGGCCACGCCGAGCGCGCAGTTGGGGTCGCGAGCCAAGCAGGCGGCCCTCGGGGGCCCTGTGGCCCAAGGGCCTCTTCAGCTCCCGGCCCCGGGAGCCTGCCCACCTCCTCCCTCCTCTCCTAGGGCCCTCCGGCCAGCCTCCCTCATTCTTCTTCCCCAACAGCCCACGGCCCAACCCGCCCTGCGCCCTCGGGTCCTTGGGACCCCAGCCCGGCCCAAGCCCCAGCGTAACCCCATTGGGCTACCCCGCCATCCAAGCGCCTAGCTGCTAGCCGCGGCGGATCACCCCAAGCCACTCCCGACAGTTCTCGGGAGCCTGCGCCCCCTCGCCCCAGCCTGGGGGTCTTCAGCTGTCCCCCTAGAGACGCTGTCAGGACTGGTGGGCGCCTTCAGGCGCGGCCCGCAGCTGCACTCGCGGTCCTGCAGAGCAGCCCCGCATCCCCGCAGCCCCGAGGGCGGTGCGTAGAAGCCCCGCAGCCCGGCGCGGGCTCTCCAGCCGCCCGCGCCCCTCGCGGCCCCCGGGAGCGCATCTCCCCGCGGGGACGACGATCTCGGACGCAGCCGCCCCGACCCAGCGCCTCTTACCTCCTCGCCGAGCAGCAGTCGCAGCCGGGGTCTCCCGCCGGCTGCCGAGCCGCGGGGCCCTGGCGCAGCCGAGTGCGGGGTCGCGGCGCCCCGAGCCTGCGGCGCGGCTACCTGGGCTGGATCGCGCCCGGGCCGCCGCGGGAGCCTCAGGGCCGCCGCCGAGCGGGCCGCGGCAGGGACGGTCTGCAAACTCCCAGCCCCGGCCGGGCCGCGCGCGGCGCGTCTACACAGGGCCTGGCCGCGGCGGGGTCGCTGCTCCGGGTCTCGTCGACCAGGACGGGGTCTGCTAGCAGCTCCTGCCAGCCCACTCCCAACCGTCCTCTCTAACTTCTCTCAGCTTCTGAGCCCGCGGCTCTCGGAGGAAGGGATTCCGGCCAGGGACGTTCGGCAAACTCCCCGCCCTCCCCGGAGGAGCTCTCAGCCAATTCGGAGCGCTCCAGCTTCTCAGGGGCCGTCTACAAACTCTCAACCTTACGAGAAGTACTGCTGCTAGCCTCTGAATTCCGCAGCCCAAGGGGAGAGCTAAGCGAGCTTGATGATCTGGTCGCTGCCAGAACTACCGATTTATCAAGGACAGCAGCATTTGTAAAGTGCAGCCCAAGCCTCTAGCGACTACCTTCCCAGCAGCGAGGGGGAAATAGTGGACTCAACTACCTAATGGTACAGAGGCCTCTCATAAATCCCCAGAGGGCTCAGTTTGTACTATGAATTATACTTGATTTCTGTGATTTTGGACAATCCACGTAGCCATCCCAAATTCAGTAGCTTTGTGAGCATAATAAATACCTCTTCGTCATATTATTGTGAAGATAAAATGAAATATTTATGAAGTATTGAGCAATACTTGGCACATAGTAGATGCACAATAAGTGAATTTGGTTCTTCTCTCTGCCCCGCATCCCACCTTCGCTTTTATGTATACTTCAGATGTGCTAGCTGCATATTGCATTGTTGTAAATTTAGAAAGAAATAAAATACATCGCATGCCCTGAAGGCATCACCGAGAACACGGACTAGTATGAAATATTAAATCCAACCAAGCCTTGAAAGAGAATTTACATCACTAAATATGATATGTGGTTGTTTAGTAGAATCCGAAGTGGAGTAGAAATGGATTGGTCAGTTTTCTGGAGTATAAATGGCAAGGTTTCCAGGCCCAGCGAGTCCTGGGTGTCCACACCTGGGTATAGCATAAGGGTTTATGTTCAAGCTCCCCTTGATTTCCCTGCAGGACCTCTCCTGTCTTCCCCTCCTTCTTGGAGTAAAGGCAGCCTGCTCTGCTGCCTACCCTTTCCAGGGTAGGGATCTTGGAATTTTAAAACTCCTCAATAATTTAGTGCATCTTCCTCTTTTTGTAATAGAGCTCTTAGGGCGGAGTCTTCTCTGATTTGGAAGATCTCCTGACCCCAGGCCGTTGTAAAATGCCCCTGTATCTCTCTTTCCAGGACCTAGCACCTGAGGTCTGCCTTAACCTCTTTCAACCTGGAAGAAATAGTCAAAATACTGCCCAATAGAATAAGCCCCTAAGTACGAGCAGCTTGGATCATCAGCCCTTAAAAACTGTACAGATGGTGCTCAAAGACCACAAGGAAATTTGCATGGCAGTTCAATTCCTCTTCGTAGGAAAGGACATGCTGTTGAAATCCCAGAAATATTCTCAGGCATGTATTTCTCTCAGTCCCTTAGAAGAAAACATGGTCTCAAGCTCCATTTAGACAACAGGAGGGAAATAGAAGAATGGCGACATCTGGTGGTCCGGACTTTCTGTGCCAGACAAACTGTAGATGGGAAGAACCTTGATCTTAACAGATTGACTAGGAAGCCAGTTTCCCATGGGTGGTTACTAACTGTACCCCTAGTTGCCAAAAGATTTCTAAAGACATCAATTATTTACACTTTATGGATTCACTCTATAGAAGATATTGCACATGATTATTTTCGGTTCTTTTTATACAAAGCATGTGTGTATTTGTATATAGAGAAATAAAGTATGTGTGTAAATTCATATGTATACATGCATACTTGCTATGATATATACTACTTATTCATATAAATGATATGCTTGCAACACCTTTGGAGAAATTAAAACACTATCTCAATCATGTTTCCTGTACACGGAAGATTATACATTATTAGCTAGGCATGGGATTCTGGGAGGCTAAAACAGGAAAATTGCACATTCAAACCAAGCCTGGGCAACTTAGTGATTTAGTGAGACCCTATCCTAATAAAAACAAATGGTCAGGAAATATAGCTCAGTGTTAGGTTTAATCCACACTCTAACTGTTTGGGATAGTCCTCAGTTTTGGGTTTAATCTGCAGGTTTAATCTCCAGTAAGCAAAACACACACACACACACACACACACACACCAAAAACAAGATTGTAACTTATTATACTAATAATTGTGGCAGGACCCCAGTTGTATGTGTAAAGATTCCCACTAGGATGGAGCTATGTCAAACTTATGAGGGAAATAGCACAGTAGGATCACAACAGGGAAAGCTGTGGCAGCTGGCGTTGGAGGCTGGGTACACCTGGGGAAGAGGGCTCTCTAGCATTTCCACAACTCATGGATAGTGTGTGTTAGGCTAAAAGAACAATGTTTGGAATTATTTTACAACAATGCTACAGTCTTTTGACATTGCTAAATCTGTTCTAATTGCATTGCTTCATGCCTTCCCATTTGAACCAGGTGCCATCATTAGGTAATTTCCTAATTATAAACATAGAAAACACATCACTGTCCACACAATCAAGACCATTGTTCAGTTCTATTTGTGCCCATAGCAATTCATGGAGCATATTTTAATATACCCATTTTAAACAAATACAGGCAAGACTTAGAGAAGTTAAATAATATGCCCATAAATAGTCACTGTTGATAAGGTTCAGAGCCAAGACCAAATCCAATGTCAGCCTGATTCCAAAGCCCAGAATCTTCTACATGATGCTGTCTACCTCAGAGAACCAAGAGAAAATACAGATTAGGGCAAAAACTAAAGACCATACCCAGGGCTGGCGAGATAGCTCAGCAGTCTAAAGTGCCTACTTAGTCAACCAAAGGGACCACAGTTCAATCCCTGGCACTACATGCTATGCCAGATACACCTTCTGGGCAGGCTGAGCCAGCCATAACATGAAAGAAAGAGAAAGAAAGAAAGAAAGAAAGAAAGAAAGAAAGAAAGAAAGAAAGAGAACATACCCACAGGATATTTAAGGCACTATATAAAAACCCCGTTCTTTGACATATTCAAATTATATGCAAATTAGAAGCAACAAAATAATTGTGTTTGTAAATTTTATACAGCTGGAGCCCATGTAGTTCAATCTACAAAATAAAAACATGATTTTTTTCTGATCAGGCCCCAAGCTATTTTATTCATTTCTTTATTTGTTTTGTGGTATTAGAGATTAAACCTAAGACTTCAGCACTGAACTACACCCTCACTCATTTTTCTATTTCTTTCTCTCTCTGTGTCTTTCATCATTGTTTCTTAACAGTCTCACTGAGTCATTAAGTTACCTAGGCTGGGTTTGAACTTGTGATCCCTCTGCCTCAGCTCCCTTCCTCCAAGATTACAGGTATGTGCCAGCATGGCTGGATGAGGTGTTTTTAATTGCTGGAAGAATTATCCACCAAGTAATCTTGGTAGAAGGTGAAGACCCTAATAACGAAGCTTTAGGGAAGCACTGATCACAATGGTACTCAATGCCTGATCTCTGAGGAACTAAAGAAAGCTGGGATATCCTGCATGCAGTGACAGGGGCGGCAGCTTTTCTTCTACTTCTATGACATGGCCATGAGTTGCTTCTAGATGCATGCCTTTGGGCCTAACTCTCTACTTTTTCTTTAAATAAATTACTTTTCTCCTTAAATCAGGCAGAGAAAGATTCTATTGTTTGCAGTTAGGTAGTCAGACATTAGATACAGATCTTAAACTCAAGTGGTGCATACCCTTAGGGAAACAGAGAGAGTCAAGGGTGGATTTTCTAGTCTAACGCTGAAGACTGAAAACTCAGTAGTGTAATGGATTTTACTGCAATAACAAAAATTTATTACATTCAGGGATGGGGAAACAACTCAGTGGTGAAGTTCATACAGGGCTTTGCATTCAATATCAGCAGCACCAAAAAAAAGAGTTTATTAAATTATCAACTGTATTCACTTTGTATAAAGTACTCATTGAAAACAAGTATTGGGAAGGGCAAGTGGCAGCTAAGAATATAAGAACAGCAGGAGTAAGGTGGTTGGTTTTTATGCAGTTGGAACACTTAAAGAAAGAGAAAAAATAGAAAAGTTTCAAATTTTCAGGCCAAAGTACATATAGAACAGGGATTTTGTGTGACTACATAAATAGACAAAAACCATCAACAATAAACAAAACCAAAAAACTGCATATTTTAGCAGCTGGATGTCAAGATAAATGAAAACTAGACACAAACCTTGATCCTGTGAGTTGCTTAGTTACAAAGTCACTTGTAGTTACAGCCGAGTTGCTCTCTTATTTGAACTCAAGGGTACTGGTATGCCACAGTAGACCCCTGAGGACTGAATGGCAACACAGGGCAGAATTTATGATTCAGTGTACTCCACACCCTTCTGTGCCACCCTGGCTTCTCTTGCTGAATGAATGCAACGAATGAGGTTTTTGTTTTCTTGACCAAGATACTACACTGACCTGGCTGAAAGCATGCCTTTTACCTCACACCTTGCACCAAGCCTTTCCTTCTTTTCTCTGCCTGCAGATTTAGAGCCCAGCATGGCCCAGTAGGCAAATGGAAAAGGCAAATTCTGAAGGAGAGGATCCCTTGTGGGAATTGGGAGACCTTGATAATTGATAAAAGTCAAGATCTGGAAATACATAGAGAGACAGATTCTGAGAATTCTAGACCAAGGAAGGAGGACCATGCCTTTAGAATAGGCTGAAATGATCCCTGTGGAGGAGTTACCAAAGATTCTAGGCTTCATGTGCTCCCTGCAGCAGTTGGGAGTAGCATTTCTCATCTGTTCAGCTGGCTGCTGAAATCTGGACTCTTGGATGCTGGTGAAAATAACACCACTCACTGGTACACAAGTAGCTCTTACAGCGATTCTCAGCCTGTGGGTCTCAACACCAGCGAGGGTCAAACGACCAAAACACAGGGATTGCCTAAAGCCATTCCAAGTCATAACCGTAGCAAAATTACAGTTTTGAAGTAGCCACCAAAATTACTTTTTGGTTTGAGGTCACAGCAACATGAGGAACTGTATTTCAGGGTCATAGCATTAGAAAGGTTGAGAACCGCTGTGAAGCGCCAAACACTATTTTAAGTGTTTTCCTACATTAGGCTTCTTAATCCTAATAACAAATCCATGAGATAAGTTGAAACGGAGTCACACACAAGTTTGACAGATTCTGCATGTAGCCTGCAAAAGATACAACTGGGATCCAAATTAGATGGCTTGGGTTCTAGTTTCTTAACTTTTCAAGTCTATGTGAAGGCGTTTTTGTGTGTTTGCTTGTTAGTTCGTTTGGAGCAACAGGCAGACTGGATATTGCAGTAGGCACCACAAGATCTGAAAGCCATTTCCTGTCATTTTTCCTTTGCTAGATTCCACTATAAGGTCTAGAAGGTCAGATGCTTTCTCCACCCCAACGGCACCAGTAGTGAAGGGTGGGGCAGCACATGACCCAGTTTGGGGAATTCTGGGGGAAAAAAAGCTTTATTTTCTTTTGAAAGACATCAGGAAGAGCTAGATTTTTTTTTTTTTTTTAAACCTGGCTCCACCTGAACTTTCTGGCTTTGCATGAGGTGATTCAACCTGGAGTTGCAGCAACCAGTATTCAAATATACGGCTATAAGGTGCAAGCCTAAACTGCAAAGCCATGTAGATAATGTAGTCCAGAAAGATGAAAAGAGCTTGTTCTTGGAAGAGCCATTTTCAGCAACTGTGCACCTCTGGTTCTCTTGTATGGAAAGAAAACAACTCCCAACTTGCTGAAGTATTATTGATCCACTTTTCTAACACCTGTCACCTAAAACACTTCTAAATAATAAAGTAATCCCAGAGGAAGGACCCAAAATATCATCACTGATACAAACTACACATCTTCCTTTGAACTATCAGACCTCTCAGAATAGCTCATATTGTCACCTGCATCTACTGCAAACTTTGAACAGGGGTCTGCATATACAATTTAAAGCATAGTTGTTAAGCCCTGTAGTGTCTCTACTTTCATTGCATGGGAGAGCTGCTGCAGAGCCCTGTGCTTGCTAGGCCTCCATGTCTGTCTGCTTTCCTCTTATTTCCATCCTATTTCCTAGACTACAGATTCCATGGCTTTTCTCTAGCAAACACAAGAAGTAGGGCTCATATTTTAGATGTGTATTCTATTTTTAATTGCTATTTTAATGAGACTAATATTGGGGAGGGAAAAACATGTCCCAGTTCTGGGGTAACATGTGGCAGCTTAGTCTACCTATATAGCGTGTAATGATAAAGTCAATGAAGTTAACATTTCCATCTCAAAATTTTTAAAAAGTTTTGAAAACTTGTGATAGTTAACATGTAATAATTACACATATGTATAGGTTATACTGTGATATTTGAACATTTGTATACAATATGTCTACATATTTGTTTTATTTTTTTATTCATTTTAATAAACAGTTTCAAAACAGGTTAGTAGGATGGTTACAATAATTAATACATTGCATACTGTTGTCTTTATAGTAGTTATTCAGAGGACAAGATGCAGACATGATATCTTGTGTAAACAATATTAATGAAACCTTTCTTTCTCAATGAACTGTGAGAACGTAGCTGTATATCTATCCTATGTTCTGTATATATGTATTTTTTTCTTTCTTTTTTTCACAACAATACCTTCTTTATTTATACTCTTGCTAAGTTAGTAACATGTGACACAAGGTAGCAACTAATAGCTGGCCTTAACCAGACAGGATGTTTATCACAGGATGGAGGTAGTTTGCTTGCTTTAGGCACTGAGGCCTAGTCACACCTACACATATTTGATCGATTTCCTAGCTTCCCTGACTCCCAACATATCCCCATTTTTTGTTTTGTTTTGTCAGAGATGTGTGTTTCATTACAGCCAGATACACTGCATTTGGACAAGACTTGAAAGGACCTTTTCATACTTGATGCTAGTCTAAAGAGTGTAGGTACTTGAATTCAGTTAAATAACCCAATATAGTCCAATAGTCCATAATAGTAGTGAGTTATCAGCACAGACTTGAGCCTTTTATAGCTCAACATATTAATGTAGCCTTACTTTTTATACCTCATGGCTACACAATATGTATTGATAAAATTAGGACAATTAATGTTTCCACCTTCCTCCCATCATGTTGTGTTTGAAGTCTTTGAATTCCTCTGTTCAAGGGCCTAATAAACTATGTAACAGATCTCCCTCATTGTGCGGGAGAAACAGTGGAACTCATTACCAGTGTCTAACTACAAGTCTAGGGCCGATTATGTAACTGCCTGCCTACCGTCCCCTCCTTCCCTTTCCTGCCTCTGAGTCTCACTGTTATACAACCCAATTTATTATTTTTTTAAACTTCAATACATGAAGTGAATGGGTGTCTAATTTATTTCACTAAACACCAGTGAAATAACTACATATAACTACAAAAATCTCCTTTCCACTCCCAGTGCTCACATTAATTATTGCTTCATTACATATCATTTTAATTTCTTAAACTTTCTATAGTTGCTAATAATGGGCTTTTTTAACATTTTAGGCCCTATTACACACTTTCATTTTTAAAGTAAAGATAATTTCTTTAGAAGACAAATTGGTTCCAACATGAGGTCAAATACACTTGAAAATGTCAGACATTCACAAATTGCATGCTTTAAAAATAGTAGCATATGTTTTTATAATAATGATAATATTAAAAATAACATACGTAAAAACAGGGGAGCAGGCTTGTTTTTGCAGAAGATTGCATTACTGGTTCTGTGTCAGTTTCCAGTTGCTGTTGCGACAACTTTTCTCAAATGTAGTAGATTAAAATAATACGAATCAGTTTCCTTGCAGTTCTGGAGGCAGGTGTCCAGGATAAATTGCAAAGAGCTAAAAATTCAACCTTTTAGGAGCGCAGGCTCCTCTGGGGCCACAGGGAGAATCTGTTTCATGCCTCTCTCCTCGCTTCCTTATCCCCCTCCAGCTGATGTGCTGGATGCTGAGATCTGCTCAGAAGACGCTGGGCACTCTGGGGGTGACGTGGACCGATCTGTCTCCATTCCTGCTTCCTCTCTTGGCTCTCCTGCTGCTTCCTGCAGCCATACTGTGAGAAGTTCTCCTCTGCCATGACGCTGTGCCTACCCATCGTGCCTTGCAGCCAGCCCACTGTCAACTGAAAGGAGCCAAATTAAACCTCTCCCTCACATCGTGGATGCCAGATATTTTGTCCCTGTTACAAGTGGGTTACCGGTCTGGTTCAATTTTGAAACTTAATGTGTTGTGCTCGCTTCAGCAGCACGTACACTAAAATTGAAATGTAATGTGAAGACTCCATATGAAGACTGAGGATTAATCCTGTGTGGCTCTCCCTGCCACTCTCCGAGACTGAGGCCCCATCCTTGGAAGCATGGGGCCTTGCTTACATTTAAATGAAAAGCAATACATACTGTCACCTAGGTAATTTCACCAGTTCATTTTCTGCCTGTAAAAGCACAATGGTCTATTTATATTGTTTACTCTGTGGCCTTTCTAAGGTGACAATGTTTCTGCTACATTACAGCAAGAATCTTGTGGCTCTTGCTGTGTGTGTGTGTGTGTGTGTGTGTGTGTGTGTGTGTGTGTGTGTTGGGATACAAAGTAGACTTGAGGCTCCTCCACAGATCTTTCCTGAACAGTTATGAGCTGTTCAGGTAGTAGTGCATTTTACCTCTCATGCTGTACAAAAGGGTATCATGCAAGTTGTTCTTTGTACATGACAGAATTTGGTGATTCTTTCTTCAGTGACCAGCCATACCCATGACTCTTTCTCTCCAGAGCATAATTTCCTGACAGAAAATCTCCAAATTTTATCTTCTTTTGAAATCTGAATGAGAATTTCCAAAATCATTAATCCTAATCCCTTTTGCTTAGCAGTTTTTGTATCAATCTATTTTTCTTCTGCTATTTACTATAAACAATAAATGATAAACC
>PVJA010050500.1:0-13221 GCA_004027025.1 Myocastor coypus | reverse complement strand
TTTTTTTTTTTTTTTTTTTTTTTTTTTTTTTTTTTTTTTTTTTTTTTTTTTTTTTGGTACAGGGTTTTGCTATGCAGTTCAAACTCATGGTGATTCTCCTGCCTCAGCCTCCCCAGTTCTGGGATCGCAGGCATATGCCACCATGCCCAGTTTTGGGGCCAGCATAGCCTTTCGGGGATTCCAGGGCCAGCATGGCATGTGGCACTGGGGATTGAAATTGGAACCTTGTACTTTCTAAGCAGGTGCTTAGACCACTGAGCTATCTCCAGCACAAGGGCCTGATTTTTAAAATTCCTTATATACTCTACATAGAAATCCTTTTCCTGAGTGATTGTTGCTTAAGAAATTTCCAAGTTTGTGGGTTTTCTTTTCTCTCTGTTGGTGATTTCTTTTGATGAGCAGAAACTTTTTAATAAAAGAGATCCCAGGTGCTGATTCTTTGAAGTATTTCCCATGAAATCGGCTTTCCAAATGCCAAAAACTAAAACTAGATCCATGTCTATCACCATATATTCAACAGTAAATTATACTCAAAATAGATTAAAGATCTATAGTCAAAATAGATGAAAAATTTATTTTTTTCTTTCTTTTTTTTTTTTTTTTTTTGTACAGGGTCTCACTACTGACTCATAGCAATCCTCCTGCTTGAAATATATATATTGTGGAACCAGGGATTGAACTCAGGCCCTTGTGCTTTCCAGGAAAATACTTATTCTACTGAGCTATCTCCCCTGTCCTGAAAAATTTAAACATGAAAGCAGAAACACTAAATGTACTCGAAGAGAAAGCAGATTTCTTGAAGACATAGGGTTAGGCAAAGTATTTCTGGAAAAAAAAAAAAAAAGGAAGCCACTGCTCTATTTGTTTTTGAACAAGTGAAAGTACATCTTGGCACTGTTACCAACACAGATTCATGGCTTTGGTGCAGAGTTGCAGGTGCATATCTATATTCACACACTTATACTACATACATGCTGTACCTAAGCTGAATACATTTCAAAATATTGATTGTAAAGTCTTTGTGAAATAACTTTGCTCCTAAAGCCATTACTGAATCATGCTTCCTAGATTCAAGTCATCAATTACTGTAAGTAAAGAATAGGGTAGAAACCCTTGGCAAGAACAGTCCATAGACTTTGCTAACATTTTTGGTCACTGCCTCAATTACTCTTTTCTTGTTGCTGGAACAAATGCCTGACACCCAAAATGAAGGAAGGAAAGGTCTGTTTAGCTTCCAGTTAGTGGAGGTTTCAGTCCACACTCACTAGGTGCCAAGGCAGAGTGGCACATGGCACAGAGCAGCCATTCATGGCAGCAGCAAAGAGCAGAGGAAGGGGCAGCACCAGCAGCTGCTAGCTACGCTCTTTCCTTTCCTCATATTGTAATGCAGATTATCCACTCCAGGGCCAAGGTGTAGTGCTCATACCTGTAATCCCTGCATTGGGATTACTGACTCCAGAAGCTATCCCATGACTAAATGATTTTTTGAGGTGACAACTAGACACAAGCCATAGCTGTCACCTACCCAACAGCTGTGTTCTGTTTTTCCTCATCCAGCCCCAGGCCTTGGATGGTGAATTCTGATTCACCTACACCAATCATGGTGATCTTATTCCTGTTGCCAGTTACTATTTCAAAAACGAACATGAATATCATTCTTGCCAGAAGCAAATGAGCGAAGCCTACCGACATAGCTTCCAGAAAATTTTGCTTGTTCTTCAAGATGGACCCAAGAAATATTACACCTCTTTCTCTGTTGCGCGCCTCTGCTTGTGGAAGAACACACAACCACCGTTCCTTCCTTCAGCCAGTTGGACCTTTATTGCTCTTCTTTACATGGTGCTGCATCTGCCCCGAGCTCTTCCCTTCCCGTCCTGATATACCACCCCTCGACCCATCCAATGGTGCCATTTGGCAAGCCCTGATAGGCTTCCAAAACTTCCTGATTAGAGAACGAGCGGCACCTGCCCTTATAAGGTCTAGGCTGCAGGCAGGGGAAGCCGATGCGCAAGTCATGCTCAGGCCTCTCAGCGCCATTTTAGGGCACGGTCGGTACAGTCGGCTCACCACATTTCTCCTCTTCTAGCCTTTGAATACTGTCACCTGTGATAGAAGTACATATGTGGTGACTTTGAGAAATGGTGTCTGTATTATATCAATGGTGAAGCAATGAAAAAAGAGAAGGAACCTGGGTCCTTGGTGACATCATTGAATGACTGAATTATCAAGCTCCAAAACTTCCCTGACTATGGACTTCTTAGCAACTGAGATAATATTTCCTTACTGTCTACAACACATAGGACTGAATCAACTCTAAAGTGTAGTTGTAGAGCCAGACGTGGTGGCTCACGCCTGTAATCTCAGCACTGGGGAGGCTGAGGCAGGAGGATCGGTGTGAGTTCGAGACCAGCCTGGGCTACAAAAGGGAGCTCAAGGCCAGCCTGAACTGCATAGTGAGACCCTGTCTCAAAAAGATAATCAATCAATCAATCAATCAATCAATAAATATAGTTGAGGGCACTGACTGACACAGCCTCTAACACCTGCTCCCCACTTAACGACTTTGGGTTTTCTCAGAGACAATGTTGCAGTTTGAAAGCATTTAGGTGAAATAATACCTTTATTAATTTTAATGAGGAAAATGATGAGTCAAAAATGATACCACACTGCCTGCAAGCGGGCACAGGGGTCGAGGGTTCCATCCTTGGGCCTGCCCTGCCTGCCTCCAGGGTGTGCTGAGAGGGCGATGGAGACTGGGTGTGGTGGCATACACCTGTAATCCCAGCTCTTGGGAGGCTGTAAACAGGCGGATCACTATGAGTCCAATCTAGTAGTGAGACCCTGAACACCCTTTTGCTGTAGACCCTTCCCTAAAATTAAAAAATAAATGATGCCATGTTGACTTAGGAGATTCAAATAATTTCACAGATTGAAAAAAAATCTATTAATCATTGAAAATAAGTCCACATAAATAGCAATACAGTAACAAATAAATACAATTTATACACAAAATGTAAGATAATGACGGAAAGGTTTATTATAGTCACTAAAGGTAATAACAATAGTTATAGTTGGAAAATGGATTAAAAGTGTTACAGATAAGATCTCCTTCCAAGGAAAGAAGTTCTTAAATAGACTCGAAAGGCAACAGTTTGTCAAGGAGTTACCTCAAGACCATTATTTATGTATTTGTACAGAGGATTGAACTCAGGATCTTGTACTTTCCAGGCAGGCACTTATGCCACTGAGCTATCTCCCCAGCCTATACCTCAAGATCTGTAAGAGCAAAGGAAAAGAATCAAGTTGGAATGAAAGGGCTACCCCTGCCCAACTTTACTAGTCATGCTCCTTGGGGAGCATAGGCCAATGCCTTTGACTGAGGCAAAGCTCTCCCTACTGGGATAATTTCTAGAAAGCACCACATACAGAAAGCTGTCAGTAGATTTCACTACTCAATATTAGGTAATCACCCACCAGTACCAAAGGGAAACCTAGTTCATACATCATAATGTGCTAATAATAGTGGAGAGTTTTTGGAAGCTGGTGAAATCTCAGGTGGATAATTTCCATGTTCATGCTCACCACCAGAATCATATGGCTTTAGCTTGCTAACTTTTTGTTTGACACTTTGACCAAACCACTTGAAAAAGCAAAGCTGAGTTTAGAACACATGGAATTAGCATGGTAGAAAATGTTACATCTTCTTCCATTTTTGTTGGCTTATGTATACAAAGTAAAATTTAGGGATTCATTCAAATATGTTCACTCTACATTCCATTTTTTGATTAGACAGCACTATGTTGAATAAATTTGTAAATATCTCTTTATCTGAAAAATCAAAATATTAATTCCAAAGCATATTTATCTTAAGGTTTTAGAGTTAAAAGTTGCCATACAAAAAGAGGAATTGGGCCAGCCAAATAGCCCAGTGAATTAAAGCACCTGCAAGCATGTGCAGGGGCCCTGGAGGTTTGATCCCTGGGCCTGTTGAGACTGGGCATGGTGGTACATGTCTGTAATCCCAGCTCTTGGGAGGCAGTTCACTAGGAGTCTGATCTAGTAGTGAGACCCTGAAGACTCTGTAGACGCTTCCCTAAAATACAAAAAAAAAAAAAAAAAAAAAAAAAAAAAAAAAAAAAAAAAAAAAAAAAAAAAAAAAAAGAGAGAAATTATTTGATATATAGGGTAGACTTTCCAGCTCTCTTATAGTGAAAATTCCTTAATTGAATAGTCATTACAAGTATTCACTTTATATACAATATATCCTAACTATACATTTATGAAGCACAGCTCCAGATTTTAAGATAATTAAATTTTATCCCTTCTTCTATAGCGGTCCAAAACATCATCCTTCACTTCTCTGCTGATAGTATTGATAGTGTGTCATAAAGTACTATGTCGGAAGCTGTCACTTTAGTTGATCATTTAGCGTGTTGTTCCTCTGTGAGGTTCATTGGCAGCAGACACGTTCAAGTAGAACGTCACTAGGTTTAGTTTATGATCAAACTGCAATGTTACCAGACAATGTTAACTTGACCCTGAATACTGTAAAAACCAAATTAGGGGAAAGGAGGACCAAGCAAAGCCAAATAAAGGATAAAAAAAAAAAATACTAGGGTCACTCACCTAACCACAAACACCTCCCTTCACATCACAGACAAAAGCTCTGCTGACCCACTATCCACAGCACTCCGCTTTCTGGTGGCCTGTCACCTTGAGACTTAGATCAAATTTGAAGCACCTTTATAAAAGACTGCTGAGACCAGAACAAGAAGACTGGTGTCTGGACACTAAGACCGCTGGGGGAGAGCACTGGAAAGAGAATTGCACGGTAGCCCTTCCCCCAAAAGATCCTATCTCTCCCAAGACTTAGTCAAGCTCACGGTGGAAGCCACCTCCAGCAGCTAATTGGTACTGCAGCGCTCCTCAGCTGTGACCCGAGAGGAGGCGAGGGTGTTAAAGCCAAATAAAGTGACATAAAGAAATTCCCATCCCTGTCCTACGGTTGTCTGGCGTGTGCTTTCTATATTGCCTGCACACAAACAGCTCTTCTTGGGTGGTGGTTTAATGTCTCTATACCTTCAGTTGCAATTACACCGAATGGGGCTGCAACAAATCTTCATAATGCCAGTCTCATCTTTCCACCTCATTGACAGCTCAGGAAATGCTTCTGAAATTCATAGTAGCCTCATAGCCGATGGCAAGAGAAATCCATGCTGCTAAAATTTTATTTTAGAATTCAAGCTGGTTTTCCTCAGTTTAGGATGCTCTGTTTTTTAATCTTTTGCTGCCCACCACACTGTATCAAAATACCCAGCCAATATTGTTCAACTGTCAGGGGCCTCAGCTGCCTCTGAGTTTTATCAGTACAAATAAATACTGGAGCATGCTACAAATAAGCCCAATAGACTGGAGCTAACATTAATAGAATTAAGATCAGAGCACAGGGGGCATGTGTATGAACTTTATGGCTTGACTACTTTTCTTTCCTTTGCTGACTTTAAAAAAAAAAAAAAATGGTCCAATAGATATTGAGACTGATTTAATGGTTAGGTTGATAGCGTTATTAGGCTGGGGTCCCAAATTTGTGTGTGTGTGTGCGTGTGTGTGAGAGAGAGAGAGAGAGAGAGAGAGAGAGAGAGAGAGATTTTTAAATCCCAGAAAGAGACAAATTTCCAAATTAATGGAATTGCCCGAATGCCTTGGCTCCCTGCACCCCACCAGGAAGGTTTATTATTTTCTGGTAGAATGTTGCTCGGATGGGGAGTGGTAGTCAGCGATGCGTCAGAGCTGCTCTTTGAACACATTAAAAAGCTGAATGCACAACAAAGAACAGATGTTCCAGCATGCCTTATTTATGCACCCATCAGCAATCTTCCAGTGACCACAAAACACAGCCTTTTTTTTTCCCCCCTGCTCCTCTCCCTAACATTATTTTCTGATAAACTCACCCTGTTCGTTAATGTATTTATTTTTGGCCCCAACTGAACTCTTAGATCATTGTCTACGTGTGTGTGAGCGCAAGTGTGCTTGTGCGTGCATGTGTGCGTATGTGTATGGGTGTGTATGTGCATGTGTGTGCGTGTGTGTGTGCCTGTGTGTGTATGTGTGTGTGATTTGAAAGTCTGCCTCCATCAAAGCTGAATTCTATTGAACTGTGGAACAGGTGTGGATTCTGCAATTAGATCACATTTCAGAGAGGGAGATACGGAGGGTAATAATGGCGGTGAATTCTTCACAGTCGAATGCAGCGCCATAGCGACCAGCAACAGCGAAGGGGAAGAGATATTCGTATGAAAGGTTATTATTTTTAGTTTATGGGATCATCAGATCGAACACAACCATAAGGCACCGGGAACGTGTGTTGGGGGCTCACCAGCTGTAAGGCAAACTTATTTTACTGGCACTTATCTGAAATGTCCCAATTGCCCACCCTCTCTGCTCTCAATTGGAATGGAAACAGTGATTAGGAAGTGAGATATAATGCAGATTAAATGTTATGATGGACCAAGATCCTGTTGGGTTATTAAAACCCATTTGCTGTCGCTGGTTTTAAAGGGATAGCACCTTTATTTAAGCCTCCAGCTTTAGATATCTTTGCTTTAAAGGTGGGAGGTAAAGGATGGAGGAGGCAGGATAGGTAGAGGGAAAGAATTTGGAATCTAAACTAGAAAGGAAAATCAAGGATATTCTCTCTTCCTACACAATAAAGCTGCATTTTTCAGTAAGTGAGTCTAATCCGTGACCTCAATTTGAGCTTTAGAAAAAAAATGTGATACATCATTATAGAAAATACTCCCACAACTCGATTTAATAGACTAAAAGCACATAGTACACAATTTGCACAACAATATATGTCAGTTTTGGTACTTCTGGCTCTAACTAGAAATGCCTGAAATATATTTTCCACGAAGTAGGAAATATTTAGGACGGCACTCCATAGGGTAATGTCAGCCATTGGGAGTTCCGGCTGTTCCCTGGAGCGCCTCCCTGGTGTTGCTGAGTGGCTGGCAGCAGTTGCCGCCCTCCATGGGCAGAGGGAGCCAGACAGCGGAGGGAGAGGTGTGCACAAAATTAAGTCAGAGGCATCTTATGAACCTATCAAAGATCTCAGCTCAACAGAAAGGGGGCGGGGAGCAGGCAAGACAGGCAAGCTTAGGCAACTTCAGGGACCGCAGTTCCATCCCTGGTACCACATGCTGCGCAAGTCCCACCCCCAGGACAGGCTGAGCTGGCCATAATATAAATAAATAAAGTAAGAAAGAGAGAGAGAGAGAGAGATGGAGAGACAGAGACAGAGACAGAGACAGAGAGAGAAGAAAGAGAAAGGAAGAAAGGAAGGAAGGAAGGAAGAAAGAAAGAAAAAGAAAGAGTGGTGGGTAGCTTAGTAGGATATAAGGCCCCCATTCCATGGGCATCAGGCATGGAACTCAGAATGGGAATTTCCATTCTTTGCCCAAGAAGGAGTCTTTGAGTCCCAAATGTTTGGGTTGGGGTAAGCACAATGGGATCTAGAATCACAGCCAACACATTGCCAAGGCCAGAATTCTTTTTCTGGTGCCAAAATGAGCTCTTCTGATAAAAAGTCTAGGTGCTAGGAAAAAAATGGTTTTGTTGCTCACAGGGCTAGTTTACGCTGAGAAATCTATTACAGGAAGATGTTCCTCTTTTGTATAGGTGGCCTAACCCAGATGACTGCCAGAAAAACCTGATATTCTGGCTAAGAAGCAGTAAAACAGAAATGGGGGCAAGAGACTACCAGCTAAAAGCTATAGCTTGTCTGCAACTAACCAACTCACTAACTCTCCAGCCACCAACTTCTGCTTGTTATTTCTCTGTCAATTAGGCAAAATAGTTCCTGTCTTATTAATTACCTGAATCTAGCCACATGGCCCTGAACTGGTAAATCAGTTTATTTGGCTTTCTGTGAAATGAGGAGTGGAATTGGATATGTAGGTCATAGCCATATGAAGAAGAACTCTATCTATCTATCTATCTATCTATCTATCTATCTATCTATCTATCTATCTATCTATCTATCTAACTGTCTGTCTGTCTGTCTGTCTATCTGTCTGTCTATTTTTGTATTTTTAGAGCAGGGTCTATGGGGCGTTCAGAGCCCCACTACTAGATTGGACTTGTAGTGATCTGCCTTTTTATAGCCTCTCAAGAGCTAGGATTGCAGGTGTGTACCACCACACCCGGTCTCATCTGCCCTGTCTGTGCTCCCCAGGGGTGGTGCCAGCATGGCAGGCCCAGAGAAGAAATCTTTCTAGAAACAAAATTTTACTTAAACCGGACATGCCTGTAATCCCAGCACTTGGGAGGCTGAGGCAGGAGGATCAGTGTGAGTTCAAGATGAGCCCGGGCTACAAAAGTGAGCTCAAGGCCAGCCTGAACTGCATAGTAAGACCATATCTTAAAAGGATTAAAAAAAATTTTATTTAAGAACTGGAAGAGCTGTGTTCAGATGTGGGAGTGGGGCGCAGCCAACCTGAAGCAAAGCTCAGTTAGCGTCCTTCTTCTTTACACAGTGCCTATGTGTCACCTGTACAGAATTGCTAAGCAGCCCAGAGGCAAATATAACATATTCACAAGTCATTGCTTTTGAACATCCCTTTTCACACAAAAGGTGACTAAATATCTGAATCTACCCATAGACGCAGAATGAGTGAGCCAGCGGTGAGGAAGTGATGCCCTAGCAGCATGCAAGAGGATGGCCGCAGGTCCTACGAGCCTGGCATCATGGGCTCAGCTGAGAGGAACCTTATCTCCACAAGGCCAGACACTACTTGGATAGCTCTCTTTCTCACTGTATTTGAAATGATTCTTTAGTGTCTGGTGTCTCTGATTTTGCTTCAACATTTCACTGTCTAATGAGCAGTGGAACCAAGGTTTCCAAAGAGATACAACCCTTTCATTGGTGTTGAATGGTGCTTATTATTTCTCATTTAAGTGGCCATATCAACTCCAAAATTTACATGGGCTTTGTACATAGGATTTGTCTTACTGTTTTATCATGTTGTTCATCCCAGTTGCGTACAAGTTCAGTTCCAATTTGTCTTATCCAACCTCCATATGGAGTGTTTATCTTTAAATCTTTTAAATATATATATATATATATATATATATATATATATATATATATATACCTTTGGAAAATAGCCTTTTAACAAAAATTGTAGCCAAAGCTTTCCCATACTGGCTCTATAACAATGTATTTCTTAGACGAAGCAACGGGAGAGAAATGGCAGCATCACTTATTGTTATTGACATGGTGACGACTCCTTTGCAGATGTTCCAGTGTCAATGTTTTGCAGCACATTTGCATTGTGGCTTTAACATGCATTGATTCACCTTGTCATGTAGGCATCTGAAAGAGCACTAACAAGAGACATGGGCACCCTGTGTTGGCAGCGGGGAGAAGCTACTGCCTGCCAGCTGTGGAAATGAAGAAGTCACTCCACATAATTCTGATTGGAAGTTAGCTATCACGGGACCAAGGGATCCAAACAAGATGTAAATCACAGCTTGTGAACCAGAAGAATTCAGTAGCTCTTCGGTAATCTGTGTGGCAACAAACTAGGGATGAAGTTTAACTTGGAATCATATTCTTTGCCTGGGAATGGAAGTTGGATTTATAAAGGAATACTGGGAGTGACAAGCAAAGAAATAGCCTTTCCTAAAACAAAAATTTTCATCTATATTTAACTTACCCTATTCAGCCTTCCAAAAGATCAAGCATATTCTAGTAAAGCCACAAAATATGTTTCCAATGCTAACTTAATATATGACAAAGTAAACAGTTGGTTATTGCCAAATACCCTTCAAATGAATCAATATTGGACCTTCCGAAGGATGTCTTTGACACTATATTTCGGTTCCCTCCATTATGGCAGAGGGCCTCAGCTTCAATATTTTCTACATTAGGATAAATATTAATCTAAGTATAAGATATTAATGACATGGAATTGGGCTTCAGCTCTCAACTCTAAAATTACAGTAAAGCTATTTCACTCATACACACTGAGATGAAATCAACAAAATAAGTGGCAGAGACATTTGGTCAAAAAGTATGTAAATAAATGCAAATTTTCCTCTGCCTAGTAGTGTGTTTAATAAATTATATTGGTGACCCTTGTGCCAGAATGTTGACCAGATGGGTCGTACTTACTGAGGGTTGTCACTCCAGACCTTATTCCCAATCACTGACAATCCAGTTGCTAAAGGAGCTACTTTTCTTTTAAACTATATGTAGAAGGAAAAAAAATGGGAAGATTCTCTATTAATGACATGATAATGACATTGTGAAAATAAAATGGTGATGACATATCCACTGTGGGAATAATATGCCCTCAAGCTAACAAAAGCCACTTACCTATTTAACTTATTAGAGTATTCTATAAACATATTTGAAATGAGCAAGTCAGTTCATCCAGAAATAAAACAATGCAACATTTTCTTTTATGCACATGAAGAGAAAAGATGTTAATTGCTTGCCTAAAAAATATGCCGAAAAACTGATAGAAATATATCTACAATAAAACTAGAACAAGATAATTTCGGGTACCTGCATGATATTCATTCCAGTGAATCATCCCTAAAGACTTTTTAAAAGGAAATAGAGTTCTGATTCTATGTTTGGTACTAATTTGTTACGGAGCTGGGTAAATGTGGTTCCTCAGTTCCCTTTCATCAGAACGAGCTGAGACAGCCTGTTGAGTGGAGAGCAAAGTGCACACGTGTGAGTTAAAGAACTTTGGAATCGCACAGATAAAAGGTTTTCGCTCCTGGAACACAATTATTATTAATATTATTACCGTCATCATTACTTATGCTCCCAGCACACATATTGTGAAAATGTGCTATTCGCCTAACTGCCATGCCCTCACCGTGTCATTTGCAAAATCACCATGTTCTTCTCACAGAAATGTCACTGAAATGTCATTTTTACAATAGCTGCATTATGAATCTGCTATAACTTGAATTGCTTTACAATGAAAATGCAATTTCTTAGCAATTAAAATTATTTCACCCACCCCAGCTAAATAATAGAAGATCGCCTTCCTGTCCAATGTGGCTTGTGGTGCGCTACAGAACACTGAAAGTTGAACAGAAGCGACTTCTCACACGTCAGAGACGGTCTGGGTCTTGGCCACACCAGTGGTTATACTCTTCTCTGTGTGACTGCCTCCCACATCTGATCTGCACTAGTGCAGCAAATATTAAAACTCATGAGGTTGGAAGGTTATACTGCTTCTAAGTTCACCCAGAGCCAAACTACATCTAAGTCTACAGTTACCGCAATACTGGACTAAAGCATATATAAATGGATGCCAGGTTATATCAAAAGAGCTTATTTTTATAAATGCAAATCATCATCATTAAGTTTACTTTAATCACCTTCTGGTAGGAATTGTAAGTTTTGTTTTTTTTATATACTGTTTATTTGATATGCATTAGTCTCATCATTAATAAGAATGTAGCATTCTTTAAAGCTTCACAGAAGTTATCAGCAGGATGTTCATGGGAGGAAACTATTAATGGACATAGCCTGGTGTTTGGAAAGATTTTTAAAGGCTCATTTCAAAGACTTCGTCCCTCATTTTCAAAAGAAGTTCTGCATGGAAACTCGAGATGTTAAAGGCTTAAATGTAAGGCAGTAGAGGCTGCATAGGACGTCCAGGCATAAATCATTAGAAATAAGAGAATATACATATTTATAACCAAAACATAGCTAGGATGTAACCAGGAAAACACATGTGGAGCCCTTTTTTCTTTCCTTTCAAACAATCACTTGAGGTAAACAGTTGTGACTGGTACCAACTTTCTGACCAGAGCAGACTATGGCATGGGGCAGAGTGAGAACAGTGTTTTGAACAGGTGAGAAATCAGGGTAAATGGAGGGGGGAGCAGCTACTCAAAAGCCACAGAAAATGTGGTCTTGTATTAAAGCCAGAATCTTGATAGAAGTAAAGAGCTATTTTTGAACAGAAAAAAAATGAACAGATAGTAAAGATTTTGCACAAGTTTTAGAGACTCCCACATGATAAAAGAGACAAATGAACAGAACTAACTCTTGAGGAAAGAAAGCTAATGAAATACTCAAAAAGGGGAAGATGACTTTAAATACATTAGATGTATAATGTTTTTTAAAAGTTAAAAACAGAAAGGCTAGGGGTATAGATCAACAGCACTACACCTGCTTAGCAAGCACAAGGTCCTGAGTTTGATTTCTGATATTAAAAATGAAATGAAACATTTTAAAGGATTAAAAAGTTAAAAACAGAGAGTGAAGCAAACTGGTCAAGCAATGGCCGTGACTCATCCCGAAGGCTGACATTGACAACAGTTCTACAAAGCACTGTACATGGCTCTAAAGTTAATCCTGAGGGGATTTGACCTTGGAAGATACAAAAGAGGAATGTTTTGTTATACAGGTCTTGCTTTAACTTGCCCTTGATCACCCAGCAGAAAAGCTTAATTATGAGACATAAAAAGCAGAGCTAGATTAGTATGAGGAGCTGTAAGAGGCTTACATCAACAACCTCCAACATTGCCAGTTGCACCAGTAACCCACTGCAATTATGAAACATTGGACCATGTATACATCTACTTCCTCTCATTTCAAAGAGAATACATTTTTTTCTTTTTTTTCTTTCCTTGCCAATATTGATTAAAAAATGTATCATGTCCACACCCTGTGCTCTTTATCACTATTATGAGGACAATATGCAATGTGTCAATTATTGTGAACATACTACTAATGTGCTATGAAACTATCATGTTGATAGTTCTTATTAAAAGTAATTTTAAAAATAAATAAAAATAAAAACAGAGAATGAAACATACCCAACAAGTACTTTGTGACATCCTCTACACAGGGACTCTAAAAATGTGCTCCCTAGAAGTAGAGAGAAGAATGTTTACTAGAAGCCTGAGATGGGGTTGGAGTTGAGACAAGGAGAAATATTGAACCAAGGGTGTAACATTTCACTTACACAAGAGAAATAAATGTATTATTACCCAGCAAGGTAGCTATAGCTAATCATAACATGTTGTCTGTTTCAAACTTAAGCAACAGAATAGATTCCGCATGTTCTTACAACAAAGAAATGATACGTGAGGTGACCTACATCTCAGTTAGCCTGCTTTCCTCATTCCGCAATCTGTGCACAAATCAGTACATCCTGACTATCCCACTCACTTATACAGTGATTG
>PVJA010050499.1:0-13570 GCA_004027025.1 Myocastor coypus | reverse complement strand
GGCTGGAACAGGAAGTTAGTCGCGGGAACGCAGAGGCGGGGCAGAGGGGCGCAGGGAGCTTACCCGCGGCGGGCGTGCAGGCTCAGCTCCCAGCGGTGCGGTTTGGGTCTCATCACTGGTTCCCTTGAAACATCAAATCACCATTAGAGGCTCATAGGGCTTAAGGAATCTTTTCAGTGGTGGTGCAGTTGGTATAAATCACAGCGAGCCTTTATGATGCTTCCTGCTATACTTTGGGAATATCTGCCCCTCCGAGATTCATGAGGGGCCAGGTTTTGACACTCTGGTTCACCGTGTATTCTCAGGTTCTTGCACAGTGCCTAGCACACCCAGTAGGTCCTCAACAGACTCCTCCTGAGTGAGAAAGATGCTTGCCTTTTGCCTTTCAGATGCCATCTGTTGGGACAGAAAGTCCAAGAGTCTGACCTCCAGACCTGACCTTGCCACTTCTTCATATTTTGACCAGGGACAAGTCATCTCCCCTTTTGAGCCTGAGGTTCTTATCTGTGATACAGGACTGAAGATACACAGTCTGTCACACTGGTGTTTTGTGTTACTTAAGAGATCTATCGGCTGGGGCCAGGGAGATAGCTCCATGGCACAAGTGCTTACCTGGCAAGTGCAAGGTCATGAGTTCGAACCCTGGTGCCGCCAAAAATAAAAATATTAAAGCATTGCTCCCCACTCTTAACATTTAGCCAGGTGTAGTGCCATACTCCTGTAATCCCAGGACTTGGGAAGTTGAGGCAGGAGGATCTGTACAAGTTCAAGACCAGCCTGTGCTACAAAAAGTGAGCGCAAGGCTAGTCTTAACTGCATAGCGAGACCTTGTCTCAGAAAGACAAATAAATAAATAAGAAAAAAATGAAGAAAGAAAAGAAAAAAGAGGTCTACTGGGTGTGGTGGTACACCTCTGTAATCCTAGCACTCAGCAGGTTGAGACAGAATTGTTGAGAGTTTAAGGCCACCTTGGGCTACACAGTGAGTTCAAAGCCAGCCTGAACTACATAAGAAGGAGAAGGAGGAGAAGAAAAAGGAGAAGGAGGAGGAAGAAGAAGAGAAGGAGAAAGCGAGATATCTGTTTAAAAAGTTCTTGGGCTAGGCGTGGTGGCACATGCCTGTAATTGCAGCACTTGGGAGGCTGAGGCAGGAAGATCAGTGCAAGTTTGAGACTAGCCTGGGCTACAAAAGTGAGCTCAAGGCCAGCCTGGACTGCATGGGGAGACTCTGACTGAAAAAATCAAAAATAAATAAATAAATAAATAAATAGCTCTTGAGTGGGGCCAGGGAGATAGCTCCATGGCACAAGTGCCTGCCTGGCAAGTGCAAAGTAGGGAGTTTGAACCCCAGTCCCACAAAAAAAAAAAAAAAAGAAAAAGTTCTTGGGTAATTTAAATATAAAAGATGATGAAAAGTATTAGAACATAAATAACATTTTTTTTAATTTTTATTTTATTTTTATTTTTTATTTTTTTGTTTTCGAGACAGGGTCTCGCTATGCAGTTGAGGCTGGTCCTGAGCTCACTTTTGTAGCCCAGGCTGGTCTCGAACTCGCACCGATCCTCCTGCCTCAGCCTCCCGAGTGCTGGGATTACAGGCATGAGCCACCACGCCCGGCCATAAATAACATTTTAAAGAGAATAAATTAGTCTAGGCGAGTAATTCTACCATAGAGCACATTTTTTTTTTTTTTTCTTTTATGTACCACACCGGGAGTAGAACTGAGGATCTTGCTCTTACCAGGTAGGCACTTGTGCCACTGAGCTATATCCTAGACCCCAATAGACCACATGTTTAAAATATACAAGATCCGGGCTGGGGAGATAGCTCTGTGGCACAAGTGCCTGCCTGGCAAGTGCAAGGTTGTGAGTTTGAACCCCAGTCCCACCAAAAAAAAAATAAAATAAAATAAAATATACAAGATCCTAGGTTTAGGCCAGCGAGACAGCTCAGCTGTCTAAAGCACCTGCATAGGTAAGCTTAGGCAATTGGCTGGATCCCTGCCACCACATGTTGCACCAGCTCGACTTCCAGGGCAGGCTGTGCTGGCCATAACATACATACATACATACATACATACATACATACATACATACATAAAGTTGGGTTTTTTTGTTTTTTGTTTTGGCCTTTTGAGACAGGGTCTTGCTATGCAGTTCAGGCTGGCTTTGAGCTCACTTTTGTAGCTCAGGCTGGTCTCAAACTCACACTGATCCTCTTGCCTCAGCCTCCCAAGTGCTGGGATTACACCATGCCCAGCTTAAATAAATAAAGTTTAAAAAAAAAAAAATCCTAGGCTTGATCCTCAGCAGCACAAACAACAACAAAATTTAAACATAAGGAAAAAAGGTAAACAAATTGAATTAGAATCATTACAGTTACCCCTGCCCCCTCCCTTTTTTTTTTTTCTTTTTGAGACAAGGTTCATTGTGTAGTTTAGGCTGGCCTTTGATCCACTTCGTAGCTCAGGCTGCCTTGAATTCACAGCAATCCTCCTCCCTCAGCATCCCAAGTGCTGGGTTTGCAGTCTTGCTCCACCATGCCTGCTTTATTAACCCTATTTGCCACATATTTTCCTTAATGATTTTAGGGGTGGAACTGAGGGCCTTGCCGACGCTGGGCCCATGCATCCCCACGGAGCTACTCAACAGTCCCAATTGTGAGGATCTAGTTTTGTCTTCTAAATTGTTCCAGGAATTAAATGGAAAATTATAGATCAGTGTTGGAACTGGAATATACTCAATGGGTGCTGGTGCTGATGTTCATGTGTTTGTAATGTGTGCTTCCTCAATAGACTTTGTCCTCTGGGCAGGATGATTCCCTGGCTTCTCCGACACTACTGACTTCCAGAACATCAGAGAAGGAGGTGAAAGACATTCTGCATGCCCTGGAAGAAATTCAAGAGAAATTACAAGGAAACATCTCATGGAAAGAAGCCCCTGCAAAGCAAACCCAGGATGAGCCACTTTACTTAAGGAGAAGTAAGAGTAGTAGTTGAGTGGAGACGGTGCCCTTTTTCAGGTGCAGAATCCTAGAGTCCAGCTCCTTCCTTGTTGTGGTGCTATGAATCAAGTAGGAGTAGGTTGTGGTTTGGCTGTGGCTGGATCAGTTGGGTTTTTTGTGGTTGTGGTTGTGGTTGTTGTTGTTGTTCCTGGGAATCAAACTCAGGACCTTGTGCTTCCCAGGAAGCTGCTATACCACTAAGCTATCTCCCTGGCCCCTTGTTTTGTTTTTGTGAGACAGAGTCTTGCTATGCACTTTGGACTGGCCTTGATCTCACTAGGTAGCTCAGGCTGAACTTGGATCCCTGTGGTCCTCCTGCCTCAGCCTGCCTAGTGCTGGAATTGTAGGTATACGACACTACACTCAGTCTGGCTATTTATTTTTAATTTTTAAAATATATTTGGTTGTTGCATGGTCTCACTACATAGCTTGGACTCATGGTGATCCTCCTGTTTTCAGCCTCCCCAGTGCTGGGATTACAGTCCTGGGCATGGCTCAGCATGCCCTAGGGGCAGGGCCTGCTCATCATGCAGGTCTGGAGATCGAACCCTAGTCCCTGCACTTGCCAAAGCAGGTGCTTAGTCTGCTGAGTCATCTCATTGGCCCCCCTTCTTTTTTGTGCTTTTTTATTTTACTGGTACAGTTTACATATACATAACAATTACATTCACCATAGGAAATTTATACCTATACATAATAATATCCTGCTTCTTGTATTTCCTCTATTTCCTTCTCATCCCTTCAATGCCTCTTTACTTCCTTATTTACAAAACTTTTGTTTTCAGTTTTTCCTTCTATTCTTTTTCCTTCTTGTCCTTTCTTTCCTTTTTTCTTCCCCATTTTGAGCATTTTCTTCCCATTTTGTTACTTTTCTCTTCCTTCCTCCCTCCCTCCCTTCCTCCCTCCCTCCCTCCCTCCCTCTCTTCCTTCCTTCCTTCAATAGTGTCTCACTTTGTAGTCCAGATTAGCCTTGAGCTCACAGTGATCCTCCTGCCTCAGCCTCCTGAGTGCTGGGATCACAGGTGTGCACTACTACACCCCCACTGTTTTCCCATACCTATTATATATTTTGGGTCTTATTTATACTTTCAGCTTTTCATTCAAGAGAAACAATGTAGCATTTACACATGTATGTCTGGTTTATTTCACTCAAGACTGTGGCCTCCAAGTGTATTCATTTAGCTAGAAATGTCCCCGATTTATCCTTCTTTGTGGCAGAGTGGTAGTCCATTGTGTGAAAAAATCACCTTTTTTTTTTTTTAATGAGCAGAATATATTTATTGAGGGAAAGAAAGCTCCTGTCCAAGAGAGGGATAGGAGGGGGGTCCTGAGTGGGTATCCCCAAAAAATCACCTTCTTTATCCTTTTTTTTTTTTTTTGTTATTTAGGACAGGGTCTACAGGGTGTACAGGGTCGCAGTAATGTAGATTGGACTCAGTGATTCTCCTGTTTTCAGCCCCCCAAGTGTTGGGATTATAGGCATGCACCACCATACCCAGTCTCAATCACTGTCTCAGCAAGCCCTGGGGGTGGGGCTGGCACAGCATGAGGGAGATTGAACCCCGGCTGCTGCGCTCTGCCTAAGCAGGCGCTTCGGTCTGCTGAGCTATCTGGCCAGCAGTTCAGATTGACTTTGAGCTCACTTTTGTAGCCCAGGCTGGTCTCGAACTTGTACCAATCCTCCTGTCTCAGCCACCCAAGTTCTGGGATTACAGGCGTGCGCCACCACGCCCGGCTTTATTTGCCTTCTTCTGATGGGATTTCTTCCTGTGTTTTTGATTCCTTAGTGGAACTTCCAGAAGCTCTGTCTTCCCCCACATGTGCACAGCCTGGTCAGAGCTGGTCTACATCCAACAGGCCC
This sequence comes from Myocastor coypus, assembly GCA_004027025.1. NCBI lineage: Eukaryota > Metazoa > Chordata > Mammalia > Rodentia > Myocastoridae > Myocastor > Myocastor coypus. Next base: position 8,706 of record PVJA010050499.1, on the reverse strand, counting down.
TCCCAGTTTGCTCAGTGTAAGTATAATGTGCACTTAAAACTTGTGCACTTAAACCTTGGGGTCAGAAAGATAGCTCAGCAGCATAAATGCCTATCTGGAAAGAGCAAGGTCCTGAGTTTGATCCCTGGCTGTTTGTAACAAACTTGCATTTGGTACACTGCTTAGAGGGGCTGCAGGAACGTGCTGTGCCTATTTCCCTAATGCAGAGTCCATGGGTTTGCTCTCAGCCCAGGTCCCTCCTTTGGCGCTCTGTCCAAAGGCAAAGAAGGTTGAGAATCCCCAGTGCTGGGTGCAGCTACGCTCATGAGCACTTAGAGATCCCAGACGACCTGTGAGAATCCAAGTCAGTTACAGCCAGGTGCCTGTTTCCCATCTGCCTCAGTACTGCTGCTAACCTGTGGATCCTGGAGCCGTGGGTTGCTCCCAGCAGCTCTACTCATTATCTGCAGAAGCTGGGATGAGTTACTAAACCTCTTAGAGTAGTGGTTTCCCCATCTGTGAAATGGAGGTGGCAGCGGTACTTCTCTTGGTGGGATGGCCATGAGGGTCACGGGTGCACAGGTGTGCCAACAGCTTCCAGTACTCCCTGCATGCAAGTGTTAGCAAGCAGTTAGTCACTCATAGGAGGTCTAGTTGCTACAGTAGGGTAAAGTGTATACATAGACAATTCCAAGTTGATACACTGATTTTAGTGCCTATATGAGTAAAGCACCAAAGATACAATGTTGCTTTTGCTGCTGAGGGAGCCTAAATGACCAAAAGCTAACATGGCCCTGTTATTATGGTGTTTTCTCCTCCCCAGGGGCCATCACCCCAACCTTTGACTTGGGAAGCCTGTCCTGCAGCCTAGAGGTCTCAAACGATTGCCGGACAGTGACGGTGTCTCATTGCCAACAGAACTATCTCTGGAGTCCCCAGAGGTTTTCAGCCAGCCAGGTGCTCTGTTCCCAAGCTTTCTCCTCTGGGCAGCAGTACTGGGAAGTGGACACTCGGTATTGCAACTATTGGGCAGTTGGGGTGGCTTCTTGGACCATGGCCCGGGACCGGATTCTGGGGAGAACTATGGACTCTTGGTGTGTTGAATGGAAGGGGACTGGCAAACTCTCTGTGTGGACCATGGCCAAGGAAACTATCCTGGGATCAGACAGACCTGGGGTGGTGGGCATCTGGCTGGACCTGGAGGAGGGGAAGCTTGCCTTCTACTCGGTGGCCAGTGAGGAGAGCCTAATGTATGAATGCACGGTCTCGGCCTCCTCTCCTCTGCACCCTGCCTTCTGGCTGTTTGGCTTAAGCCGGGGAAACTCCCTGACCATAAAGCAAGCAAGGATTTAAAGATTCTTCCTGGGGGCCCAGCAGGATGGCTCAGTGGTCTACAGCGCCTGCTTAGGAAAACTTGGGCGGCTGCAGGGACCATGGTTTGATCCCCGGCACCACATGCTGCGCCAGCCCTGCCCTAAGGGCAGGCTGAGCCAGCCATAAAAATAAACAAATAAACAAACAAAAGTTCTGAAACAAGAAATAAATAAATAAATAAAATTTTTAAATACATACATAAATAAATAAAGATTCTTCCTGGGTATAAACAGTAGCTTCCCACTGTCTCTCCCTGTCTTCAAGAAGGTTGGCCCATTGATTAAAGATCCTGCTTTTGAAGTCAGTCTTGGTGTGTGGTACAGGGTTAGTTGATCCTAAGACCTTGTTTACCTGGGAGCTTTGGGCCCTGGACACCTTGACCTCAGCAGAGGCTGGAGACTCAGTGAACACGTGGGCCCTGGGCTATGTCAATGTGACTGAGCCCTGGGAGAGCCTGAGAGAGGCCCCCTTAAGCCCTGTGGTCAGGACTCCTCTCGAACCCTGCACTGTGTGCCGTTTTTCCACTGCTGATTTTATTCTCTGGCCTTTCATTGTAATACACCATAACTGTGAGTTCAGTGAGTCCTTGTAATTCATCAAGCCTGGGGCTGGCCTTAGGGATCCTCAAATAGAAGGAACATGGTTTACTTAGCAAAACACACAGTTATTATCTCAGTGTCTGTGGGTCGGGAGTCGGGGCAGAGTTTACAGTCTGCCTTTCACAAGCTGCAATGGACACTCCAGCTGGGCCGGCTGTGGTGGCGCCTGAGGCTCAGCCAGGAAAGGATCTGTTCCCAGACTCAGCAGTTGGCAGCTAGCAGTTTCATGTGGGCTGCAGGGCCCAGCCCCAGCGTCTTGTTGGCTGCTGGCTGGAGGTGACTTTCTTCAGCTCTTGATCCCAGAGGCCTCGGCAGCACAGCTGTTTGCATCCTCAGTGCCAACAAGGGTGACAGAGTCTCCCAGCAAGTTGGGTGTGAAATTGTATGTGATAGTGACAGAAACACCTGGGAAGGCATCCTGTCGCCTTTGCCCTAATCTGTTAGTTGGAAGAAAGGCATTGGTCATAGGTCACACCCACGCTCAGGAGGAAACACGAAGGCATGAGTGCTGGGAGGTGGGGTGCAGCAGTGGTGGGGGCAGGGCTGGGGGCGTGGGGGGCGTGGGGGTTGGGCACAGGGTGACATTTCCATACTTGATTTCTTCTACTCTCTCTCTCTCTTTTTTTTTTTTTGTCTTTTTGAGACAGGGTCTGACTATGCAGTTCTGGCTGGCCTTGAGCTCACTTTTATAGCCCAAGCTGGTCTTGAGCTCGCACCGATCCTCCAGCCTTAGCCTCCCAAGTGCTGGGATTACAGTAGTGTGCCACCATACCCGACCCAATTCTTTTCTTTCTTTTTTTTTTTTTTTTTTCTTGTTTCAGAACTTTTGTTTGTTTGTTTATTTATTTATTTTTATGGCCAGCTCAGCCTGCCCTGAGGGCAGGGCTGGCGAAGCATGTGGTGCCGGGGATCAAACCATGGTCCCTGCAGCCGCCCAAGTTTTCCTAAGCAGGCGCTGTAGACCACTGAGCCATCCTGCTGGGCCCCCCAATTCTATTCTTAAAAGACCATTTTTCTATGTAACAAAATAGACATAGAAAACTACACAAAATGCATGTGAACCTTAAGTTTGCCTTAAATATCCTTGAAACTGCCACTCAGGTCAAAAAATAAAACCTACCACCAGCCTCAAAAGAACCTTCATAAGCCCAACCACAGAACCCTCCCTCTACCCAGCAGTAACCCTGACTTTCCCACTAATCATTTCCATGCCTTTCTCTAGAGCAGCAACCATGAAACTTTTAAAGAGTTTTCAGTGACACAGACAGCAGGCGGTGGCATGAGTGCCATAGGTTCACCACCTCTGCTCTAGTCTTACTACCCACTGCAGTGTTGGGTACATTGTGCCAGCTTGAGAAGTTTAGAAATTTAATGAAGCAACTCAGCAGAGCTCAGGGTCATTGCTTTGCAAACATCCTCATCCTGCACAAGAGGAGGGCATGGAGACCACATGGGTGCTTCACCCTCCCTGGGGCAGGGGGTGGCCTGCCTACACTATGAGGGAGGAGAAGAAACTCCTTCCTCTACCCCTTGTTCTTGCTGCTCTGGTTGTCTTACGCTACCTTGACTGTTGCCCCTCAGGTCCCCTACCTTGGAGCCAGCTGCCTGTCGACTGGAGCCTCTGCCAAAATAAGCCTTTGCTTTCTTAATTTTGCGCATTGGGTATTTTGTCTCAGCAATGATACAACAGTAATCAAGACAGCCATGTATGCATCTATGACTACAAAAACCTCTCCTGCACCTCTTTTTTGGTGGAACTGAGAATCAAACTCAGGACCTTACACTTGCCAGGGAGGCATTTGTGCTCTGAGCTATCTTCCCAGCCCTCTTTTTTTTTTTTAAGTGGGGATTGAACCCAGGGCTTTGTGCATGTGAAGCAAGTACCCTATCACTGAACTACATTCCCAGTTCTTTTTTTGTCTTTTTGAGACAAGGTCCAAGTGCCGGGATCTTTTTTTTTTTTTTTTTTTTTTGAGATAGAACCTCATTTTGTGGTTCAGACTGGCCTTGAACTCATGGCAGTGCTCCTTCCTCAGCCTCCTAGTGCTGGGATTGCAAGCATGTGCCACTGTGCCTGCCTTCCATAGTTTCCTAAAACTTTGTTTTGAGACGGAGTCCTACGAAACTGCCCAGGCTAGGCTTGAACATACAATCCTCCTGCCTCAGCCTTATGAAGTAGCCAGGATCATAGGTACATGTCACCACACCCCTTAGTCTTGCCCAATTTAAAAAAATTAGTATGCCTTTTTTAAAAACAGTTTTGTTCTGATATAATGTACATACTATAAAATTCACCTATTTTTTAATTTAAAATTTTTTTTGGTGTCATAAATCAAACTCAGGACTTTGCACTTGCCAGGTAGGCACTATGCCACTGAGCTAGATCCCTAGCCAGAACTCACCTGTCTAAACTGTCTAAACAGGGCCAGGCAGGATGGCTTAGTGATCTAAGCTTAGGAAAGCTTAGGCGGCTGCAGGGACCACAGTTCGATCCCCAGCACCACTTGCTGTGCCAGCCCTGCCCTCAGGGCAAGCTGAGCCAGCCATAAAAATAAATAAATAAACAAAAGCTTAAAAAAAAAAACTGTATAAACAAGTTATTTTTAGGATATTTCCAGCGTTGTGAAACTATGCCATAATCTAACTTTGGAGCGTTTTTATGACCCCTGAAAGAACCCTCATCCCTTATATCAGTTGGCAGGCCTTAAGTTTACTAATTTGTATGTCTCCCTACAAGTCTTCCTTTTCCCAGTGGGACCCCCAGCTACATCAGCACTGGTTTTGAAGATGCTTATTCAGCACTGTTGGCTGGCTTCAGAAGGCCCTTAGACAGTACATTTGACCTCTCTTTGTTCTGTAAAATGGCAGTAATTATTATTTACCTTTTCTATCTTCTCCTCAGAGTTGCTGAAAGAATTAAAGTAATAGGTGTAATCCTAGCATTCTCGAGGCTGAGGCAGGAGGATTGCCTCAAGTCTGAGATCAGCCTAAGCTATGTAGTTAGAGTTAGTTCAAGGGCAGCCTGAGCTATACAGCAAGAGCCTGTCAAACAAACAAACAAACGAACAAAAGGTAATAGATGAGGAAATTTGAAAAATTCCAAGGTGTTTATAACCAGAACCACAAGGACCAAACGACAGCTTAGCTTCTGCCACCTTGAGAGTCACATCTAGGTTCTATACATACCCTTAAACATTCTTCCCCTCATCTGCTGGTTTGCTCTGAGCCTCCTGACCCTGATAATAAACATTATTCTCTTCTTGGCAACGGGCAGGGCAGGAGAGGTGCGGACAGGGTTAGGTTTGTCCAAGGTCAGTTGGTCACAGCAGAGTTGGGACCATGCCCAGTTTTTCTGCTCTCAAATCTCTTGACCTTTCTGTTGCCCTCTGATAAGAGCCCACGCGGAGGCCGGGACCTGGCCTTTCACTTTGATGCAACACAACTAGCTCTGCGGTCGCCAGGTTCTTTATTTCTCTGATTGCTGGTCATCATTGCCATTACTAAAAGTGCCTGGACTTTCTTTTTTGGGAACTGGGAATCGAACTCAGGACCTTGTGCTTGCCAGGCATGTGCCATGCTACTGAGCTATATCCCTGGTCCTGGGGTAGAGCGTCTCCTTGTGCCAAATAACCACTAAAAAACTTTCAGGTTAGGGATGTAACTCAGTGGTAGAGCACTGGCCTGGCAGGTGCAAGGCCCTGGGTTCTAAGCCTTCACTTTCTGCTCTATAAAGCTTTTTTTTTTTTTAATTTATGTTATGGCCGGCTCAGCCTGCCCTGGCGGTGAGACTGGTGCAGCATATGGTGTTGGGGATTGAACCGCAGTCCCTGCAGTTGCCTAAGCTTGCCTAAGAAGGTGCTTTAGACTACTGAGCCATCTTGATGGCCTGCACAGCTTTTATTATCTCAGTGTCACCTTGATGTTTGCCTTGGTGCCAGTGTTTAGAATTTAGAGAGCTAAGTTATAGCCTTCCTGCATGCTTTGGCTGAATGCCATGTGCTTGGGGGAGGTTGGATCATGGGATCTGTTAAAGTTTGTATCTAGGTGTCCCCCCCAAAACCTTGTGTAGTCAATGGGACAGCTTCTGGAGTTTGTGATTAATTCATGATCCAACACAGGGATTATGGGCATAAGTGCTGCCCCTGTCCTGGGGTAGGTAATCTGCATTACCATGTAAGGAGGAGCAAGGGGCTTGCTAGAAGCCCCTGCTGCTGCTCCTCCATTTGCCTTTTGCTGTTTTCTGCTGCCATGAACAGCCACCTTCTGCCATGTGCCATTCAGCCTTAGCGCCAGTGGAGTGTGGACTGAAACTTCCACTAACTGTGAGCTAAATAAACCTTTCCTCTTTTTTTTTTTTTTTTTGCCTTTTTGAGACAAGGTCTCACTATGCAGTTCAGGCTGGCCTTGAGCTCACTTCTGTAGCCCAGGCTGGTCTCATACTCACACCGATCCTCCTGCCTCAGCCTCCCAAGTGCTGGGATTACAGGTGTGCGCCACCATGTCCTGCCTCCTTCCTTAATTTTGGGTGTTGGGTGTTTTGTCCTAGCAACAAGAAAAAAAGTAACTGAGACAGGAGCTCTGTGATAGCAGAGTTTATCTGCTGGCCACATGATTGTTCTACACTAAAGCCAAAGTTCACGCATCACAAGGGTGGGAAGCAGAGGTCATCGTGTTTGCTTCTCTTGCTGTTGTCTCACTGTTGAAGGCATATCGCAGCACATTGGAAAACGCATTCTTCTCTCAATCAAAAACATAAAACCCACCAAACAAGAAAAACCAAAGCCAAAATGCCAGTGGATGGGGGACCTCTCACCCAGGTCTGCACTGCATGTTGAGGAAATCACTCCCCCATGGGCCAAGTTGGAAAGACTTACCTGGGAACTGTTGAAGTCTATTCAGGATACTATGACTGAATACCAGGGGCTGAGTAGTTTATAAACAACAGAAATTCATTTATTTTTAAATTTTTATTTATTTATTTATGTTTATTTTATTTTATTATTATTTTGTCTTTTTGAGACAGGGTCTCACTGTGCAGTTGAGGCTGGCCTTGAGCTCACTTTTGTAGCCCAGGCGGGTCTCGAACTCACACCAATCCTTCTGCCTCAGCCTCCCGAGTGCTGGGATTACAGGTGTGAGCCACCACGCCTGGCTCAGAAATTCATTTCTTGGGCCAGGGAGATAGCTCAGCAGCATAAGTGCCTGCCTAGCAAGTATAATCCCTGGTTAAGCCCCTGTCCCCCCTCCCCACAAGAAAAAGAGATTAATTTCTCCCAGGCCAGAGGCTGAGAGATCTGAGATTAAGGTCCCAGCAAACATGGTGCCTAACTGGGGAGCTCTCTGGCTTCTCTTTTTATAAGGGAACTAATCCCATTAGGAAGGCTCTGACCCTGTGATCTAATGAAAGTCCCTCAAATACTATGATAAGGAGGCTGGAATTCAGTATACACATCTTGTGGGGGACACAAATATTCTGCATACGGCAGGGACACAGAGGTTCATGGGGAGAGCACCAGGGACTCCTTGAGCAACTTGCTCTCTTGGGAGATATTTCTCTCCAGGGCTTTTTTGGGTGATGTATCTTTGTGAATGCTTTTTCTCTGAGGGCAGGGTCAGGGAGTGGCCCTGTCAGGGTCCTGGCTGCTTCCTTTGGTCTTACTCACACTTGGCCCTGGTAAGGCATCTCCCGCAGGGTACTTCTGTGCTCATTGTTGGGGTTCAGTAAGTAGGAAGCCTCCTGCTTATTAGGACTGAGGCAATTTCTAGTATAGTTATGTCCATCCATCCTCCTCCAAGTAACTCTTCTCTTCTGGCAAAGTTTAAGAAGAAGAGTTTATTTCCTAGCTGATTTCAAAGACATACATGGGTTCCACCCCCCACCCTTTGCTACCTTCCATGTCAGTTAGGCACCAAACAATGCTGCTGTTGGGGCAAATTTCTCAGGCCCTCTTGTTTTGGTCAAGAGAATCTTGGGGCTGAGGGTGTAGCTCAGTGTTCAGGTGCTTGTCTGGCTTGTGACATCACAAAATAAATAAATAAATAAATAAATGCATAATTTTTATGGTATTGGGGCTTGAACTCATGTTAAGCAAGCACTCTACCCCTGAAACTACACTGTTGGCCCTTTTATTTTATTTTTTGTATTTTAGGGAAGGTCTACAGTATGCTCAGAGTCTCATTACTAGATCACACTTTAGTCATAGTCCCATTTGTAGCCTCCCAAGAGCTGGGAGTACAGGTGGGTGCTACCACCCCAGTCTCAATTGCCATCTCAGTGCACCCCAGGGGGATTAAACCCCTGGCCCCTGTGCCTGCTTGTAGGCACTTTAATCTGATGAGCAATTTGGCCAGTCCTTTTTGTCTTTTTGAGATAGGATCTCATTATGCTGTTTAGGCTGGTTTTGAACTTATTTTGTAGCCCAACTTGGTCTCAGACTCACAGTATTCACAATGATCTTTCCGCCTCAGCCTCCCAAGGGCTGGGATTACAGGTATGCACCACAATACATTCTATCCATCTGTCTGCCTGTCTGCCTGTCTGTCTGCCTGCCTGTCTGTCTGTCTATCTATCTATCCATCTGTCCTTAGATATATCTTTATTTTATCTCCACTCCTTCATTCCTTTCTTTTTTTTTTTTTTTTGAAATTAGAGAAGCAGTACCTTTTATTTTTTTAAATAAATATTTATTTTTTAAAATTTAACAATGATTATATTACATATTTTCATCATTGGATCAGTTTAGATTAATAGATA
>PVJA010050498.1:0-13243 GCA_004027025.1 Myocastor coypus | reverse complement strand
AGGAGAGGAGAGGAGAGGAGAGGAGAGGAGAGGAGAATAGGATGAGTGGATGTTGAGCAGCAAGAACAAGACACACAAATAACCACTCCTCAGTCTCAATTTTCCCAGCTAATCAGAAGGTGAGAAGGTTGGACCAGGCTTGTCAAAAGCTTTTCCAGACAAACCCTTCAGATAGCACTTGCCTTTGTCTGACTTATGCAGACAGTGTGCCAGGCTCTAAGGTGCACAGAAGAGATGGTGTCATGTGTGCTTTTGGGGAGGGAGACTGTAATGACTCTGGTTTCAGCTATCATTTCGTTCAATCTGATACTCAGATGGCACTGATGGTCACACACACAATTCTTTTATAAGCCAGCCAGAAAAACAAAAACCTGCCAATTAAATAACGTTGTACCATAGGTTATCAAATTCATCCTAATTTTAGAGATATGAAATCCAAAACCAAAAAGGTGCATCTTAAAGCTAATGCATTATGGTAGTATTTCTGTGGCACAATTTTTATAACAGTTTATAAAGAATTTTGTATTGTTTTTTGAGACTGCTCTCACTATGCAGGTCAGGCTGGCCTTGAACTCACTATGGAGCCCAGGCTGGCTTCAAATTCATATCCTCCTACTTCCTAAACCTCCTGACAGGCATTCACCACCACACTCAGCTTAATATACATTTTCCCACTCAGCGCTCATTACAAACTACAGAAGTTCGCGTCATTGCTTTCTTTATTACATTCCATGAAATGACACTCAGAGGTTGAGGGGCTTGCCAAAGTGGGACTCAACTCCAGCTCTGTCCTATGCAGAAGTAGGACACAATCAAGTGTCCCTGGCAAGCTTCCTTTTCTTTTACTCCTTTTAAAAACAAATATACACCCTTCCCACCTCTCCTTCTCTGCAGCAGGAGGAGACCACCTAGCGTACCCTCCTTCTGCTCCTGACCACCATGTACGTGCACAGGCATGAGAGGTTTCTGTTCCCAGGAGCTCTTATCCTTTCTAAACTGTCCTTGGTAGTTGCAGGTGGGTGACATTTTCACCCACCTGCTGGCAGCTCCCTGGAGACTTCTGCCATGGAGAACACATCTCAAATAGAGTCCTTCATAAACATCTGACCTGTGAGCAGCCAGGCCTTGCTCCTCAGAGGACCATAAATAAGTGCTGTTTGGCAATGGTTCATACAGTAATTTTCCCATGTTTGTGCCTAAGTGGTCATGGGCCGAGAACCAGGGTGGGTTCTACGAATGAGCAATGTGAGCAGGGACACAGGGTTCATGTGTAGTTTAATGTTCTGCTCTTGCCATCTTCAGATTCTTACCAGTTTTAAACAAAGAACTCTACATTCCATTGTGCACTGCCTCCTGCAAAGTATGTGGTGGGTCCCCCAGAGGACCACCCACTGCTCCTAAAAGCCTCTGACCATCACAGGTTTTTTTCTTTGCCTCCAGTCTTAGTGCTCCTGAGGTCAAGAGCTACACCATTGTCTTCTCCGTAGGCTCTGCAAACGCAATGGAGAACACATTCAGTGAGTGAGCAGTGAGTAAGAGGAATGGATGACGTGTGGGTGTGGCACACACACACACACACACACACACACACACACAAAACCAATGTTCTTTCATTTATAAATGACAGAACGCAGTTTGAAGTAACCAAAACTCAAAGGAGGAATTTACAAACTCACTGAATTGAAAAATGATGAACTTCAGGCTCAGCGGGACACAGGAACAGAAACACTGTCCTCAGGACACTAGCTGTTGGCTGTTTTCTCCACATTGGCTCTTCTCAGGAAAGAAGAGACTCAGATATGGCAAATGATATCTAAAAGCCCCATGGGTCAAGTGTGTTAGGACGGAAGATGGTGTCAGAGCGTAGGACATGGGGCCCAGTTACATGAGGCCTATGGGGTTAAGAGTGTGCACTTCACCAGAAGGAGATAGGAGGCCACCACAGGGTGGTGACCAGGGCAATGATGTGGTCTGACCCATTCACTGGTTTCAAAAGTCACTCTGTCCATGGTGCTGGTCAGTGATGTGGTGATTCTTCTTTCCAAAGTCAATATCAAATGTACACAGGGGGAGGACGGCTATTTCTTTCAGTGGAGATACCTGAGAAGGCTTTGAGGAAGGGATTTTACTCTAAGTGAAAGTTGGACAAGCCCCTTCCACTGGAGGAAGGGAGAAGGCTTCACTACCCACTCTAAGCCTTTTCACCTGAATAAAGGGAAGAATTGTTTTTCTAAGTTGTGTCTCAAGGCCTAGAAAGAGATGACCATTCATCCTTCCTTTTGCTTTGAAATTCATCATCAATAGATCTGGCTGCACTCCAAAGAGATCAGGGCTGACCACATCAGCAACTCCAAGTCTGAGGTCTACTGGCCTCTGACGGGCCAGATCATGGAGAAAGGCAAGGCCATGGTGACAAGGGTAGAAAATAACTCACTGGTTGCCTTCTCTGTACAGAGAGGCACATTTACCTCCCGGACAAAGAGTTGCAAGAGTCCTCTGAGCCAATCAGAATTGGGTTCCTAGAAAAGCCCTTCTCTGCCAAGATCTTGAGTTAATGTTTTACAAAGCATATTGTGTTTGTTGAATACAGTGTGCCTCTCTCCAACAAGGGATTTGCCAGTTCTCCCCAGTCCATGCAGTGCCAGTGCGGTGTCTCTGGGCTCTGCTCATCTTGGCATAGATAATGGTCTGCTTGTTCCCATCGTTCTTCCATTGGACTTGGCCAAGTAAGGTCCCTTCCAGCCAATAGAGAAACTGACTTAGGGAACTGTTTCGGTTTCATCTCTGTTTGCATTGTCTATCCAGCACCCACTCTCCAACCTGATGGAAACAACACCATCATTTTTCTTGAGAACTGGTGATATGGTTTAGGAGGCTCTGGGTTTAACCTGTGATTTAAGTTTAGCTGATGCCTGAATTCCACCATCACGACCACCCTCCCCTTTCATGGTGATGGGTTCTAGGAGAATATGCTGTAAATCGTTCCAAGGAAGTAACTCCATAATTTTTGATGGCTCCCGAGAGAAATTAACATTCATTTCCCTGTGCTGGGCTCTACAAGCAAGTTAGCCTGGATACTCTGGGGGCCCTTAGTGCTTGATTGACAATAGGGCCAATAAGAAGGAGGCAGAGCTTAGTGATAGAACAAGTGAGAGTCCTGAAACATAATTTGAGCCCTGGATGCAGCCCTACCTGAAGCTCACAGCACTAGGGATGAGCTTCTGACTGCCACATCATAGCCAAGCAAAACAAAGCAAGAACCAGCCACCTTGACTTCTCTTCCAATGTTGTCAGCCTGTGTTGTGTGTTCTAGGTGACTACACACACACACACACACACACACACACACACACACTACTAAACCTTGTGTGCCTTTATAATGTGCTAGGAGACAAACATTTCAAAAATAAAAACATCTGTTCACAATCGTGTTTTATCTGTCTGAATCACAGGGAGCTGTGGAAGGGTCCCTGGAGGTTATAGCACTGAGTGGTTTTCAAAGACAGCTCCTTGTTTCAAATGAAGTCTTAAGCAGAGCTTCTATGTGTAAGAAATCTTGTTAGTGCAAATGTACTTTATCTTTTAAGTTAAAAGTTTTAACATTTACTTTTATAATCAATGAAGATCCAAACCTTAATGTGCTATTTGCTTCCAAGCTATAAAATTTCACTATTTAATACATTTGCATGTGTGGGAGCCTTTTTATCATTTTTTAATAGTTAAAAGTACTTTTAAATTAAGTCCCCTGGCTCTTATCTATCTTCTTTTACACTCGTGAGTAACAATAATGGATGTCTGAGTCTGTCTGCCTTTGTCAAAGTTCTTCTTTCGGTGTCTAACAGTTCCTACTTTATGGAAAGAATCCTTTTTACCTGTCTAAGGAAATGAAATTGAGGCATGAATTCAAGTCTTAGAATAGTGCTTCTCAAAGCTGAATATTGAAAGGCAGAGAGATAGATAGATAGATAGATAGATAGACAGACAGACAGACAGATAGATATTGATATGTATCGCCCAGGGTTCTTGCTGCAAATGTGGGCTCCACTCCCATGGTTCTGGGGTGGGGCCTCAGGGTCTGCATGTCCAGCAGATGCAACAGACCCAGCTGGTCCAGGAATCACTCTCCAAGTAGCCAGCCTCGGGAGTGCACGGGAGAGAGGTATGCTGGACACATTCCCCAGGCAGGGAGAATCACTATCAAAACCTAATCTGAGAAACAGATTAACAGACACTGTATGTGCAATGACATATACCAGAAGGGGGTGAGCTTATAAGCAATTTAAAATTCCTTATGAATGCACTTTCAAATGTATCTATACTGAACATATTTAGCTGAGGTGACACATAAGGTCAAAATGAAACAAAAGAAATCTTACAATATTTGCGATTTCTTTTCTGTATTTTATGCAGGGTCTGCAGGGTCTCACTATGGAGATTGCACTTGTAGTGCTCCTCCTGTTCCCAGCTTCACAGGCACTAGGATTACAGGCACATGGCACCACACCTGGTCTCAATTGCCATCTCAGGGCACCTGGGGGCAGGGCCAGCACGGCATGCTGGGGATCGAACCCCAGCTGCTGTGCTCTGCCTAGGCAGACATTTTAGTCCACTGAGCAAAACATACATAAATTTTGAAGATAAAACCTTTTCTCAGGCAGTGACAGAAGATCAGAACTTCTTCCCCACAAGCAGTGGGCTTTGAAGGCAGCCAGTCAGACCTCTCTCTGCAGCCCCACAGAGATGGAGCAGGCCCAGAGGCCCTGCAACATGCCTACACTTTCCATCTGGTTTTGGCAGAGCCGAGACTATGCCATTATAGATTTGCACAACACAATACAAGCCAGAGCCACAGTGTGATAAGAGTTTATCAAGCACATAGCCACTTGCTACGAAGAGGATTTATCTTGGGCCTCATGCACAGAGCAGAGATCTAAGGAGGGACAGTGGAATGTGATCTGGGATCCTTAGGCCCATTTCTGAGCCACAGGCCACCCAGGGCTCCTAGAAAGACCCAGCCCACCCCAAGAGGTCATGGCTTCTGTTCTTTTCTGATTTACAGAGTGAATCCCACACACTCCACTGCCCTGCATTCAAGGCCTCAGCCCCCCATCCTCTGCTGCGCCTACCCAGCTGCCCCTACTTGGTGCCCAGGCACATATGATCTTGATGCTTGGTTCGGCTTCCCCAATCCTGGTCAGACTCTTGCAGGGCTTGGAGCGCCCTCAGCCCCACCCTGTCTTCCCTCCGCTGCTCCTCTTTCAGCTCATCTTCTGCCACCTTGTTTGCTCTGGAAACTCACAGCAGCTTCTCTCCTCTGGTCACCCTGCCGCTTCTCAATTGAGACCCTGGTGGTCTCAATTGCCCTGAAGCTTCAAAGACATCTGTATGCCAACAAGTATTTTCAGACCCCACCTCTCCTCTGGGCCCCAGACCCATACATTCTGTTCCCTCCTTGGCATCTCCTCTTGAGCATCAGCAACCTCGCCAAAGTTCTTCCTTCTGAAAAGCTCTCAGATGGCTCCATTACACCAGCTGCACCGCGATGCTGGTCCAAGTCACTCCCTTGCTCCTCCGGAAATCACACAGATTCCCAGCTTGTGACCCTTTTCTCCAATCAGAAGCCAGAGTCCTCTTATTAAATTGCAAATGCTGCCTTTCTGGTGGCCAAATAAATCAAACATCTGTGCCACACCTCCGCAGGCTATAACCAGCTTACAATAGAACTGCATTAACCCCACCCACAGATCCACACACACTCCCTGGGCCTGGCCTTCTCTCTGCCCTGATGGCACTCACCTTTGCGTGGGTGTATCTCTCTGCCTTCATGGTGGTTGTACTGATGCCCCTCATAGCTCATCTCAGAGAGGGACCCCTGGGGGCCAGTGGACACCACTTCTTTTTGGAGAATTGCCTTGGGACAAACCATGTCACCTTTGCAATGGAGGAGCCCAGGCCAGAACTCACTGGCTGACAGGGGCTAAGAAAAGGCCCACCCTGCCCTCCAGGTGAGACCAACCCACAATACCATCCATGGTCCATGATCCCTCTCAGCACGCCACCCGCACAGGACTGGGCTGCTAGCCTGGCTTCCAGCCACTCTCACCTCTCCTTCTCACTCTCCTGCAGGTTCTTCATGCTCACTGTCCTCTCTGATCCCCATCTCTACTGCAGAACCCACTCCTGAAGGCACCCAATCCAAGGCTCCTGGTCAAGCGTCCTCAAGGAAGGCTCAACTGAGCCCCTATGCTGGGTCAGAGCCTGCTCTTAACAGTGTCTTATTGTTTTCCTTCAAAACAATTACCACAGTTGCCATTCAATAATTTCCAGTGCAATCCCCTGTTTGATGCGTGTCTCCCTTGTAGGCTATGGGCTCCATGAGGGCAGGATTGTGTATGTTATTCCGATTATCTTTCTGTAAACTAGTGCCCAACAGGATAAATCCTAGATGTAATCAGGTAGAACTGGAGAAGGGAGGAAGAAACGGAGGAAGGGAGATGGGAAGGCGGAAGAAAGAGGGGAGAAGGAAGGAGAGAAGGAGATACTTGTGATGCTACCTTCCTAGTTAATCAGGGTCTGGGGCTTACCCCTGTGCTGGCCCGGATTGAGTCCCAGTGACTTTGTGGCTCAGCAGCCATGAGCACCAGGATCAGGACTCACTGCCCTCTGGCAGGCTGCCCGACACCACGCAGCGAGGTAGCACTGGCTCCCTGTGGACAGCTGCCAGCTCTGGCTGTCCTTTGCTCACTCAGGCACAGGCAGCTGGGGCTGCTGGCCGGTGACCCTGGGCAACTGGGGAAGCTGCACTGTCAACAACTTGTCACCGCAAATCACCTCAGGCCACTGCATCCCCACAGAGTGGCCACCGAAACAATCTTGGCCCCTGCTTCTTGGGGCCTTGCCCAGCAGGCATGACAGGCTGGCACCAGGAAGGCCAGGTCTGCCCAGACTGCCAAGCTGGGGCACCTGCTGTGGCTGTGCAGGGCCTGGGTTTGGGAAATGTCACCCCTTTCCCCTCTGCCAGGACAGAGGGCAGTGCCCCCTCCCATACCCAGGAGGACAACCCTCCCTGCCCCAATCTGCCCCACCCGTTCGCACTTGGCCTTTGCTGAGCCAGGCCCCACTTCATCTAGTACTTTTGTTCACCCTTCCACCATGCATACACTTAGAGGAAAACACTGAGATTCAGACAGAGTGGGGAAAAGAAAGAAGAGGTGGGTGAAGGTGGTGCGTGCTTCTAAGCCCAGCTACCTGAGAGGCTGAGGCAGGTGGGCCGCAAATTCAAGCTCAGCCCAGGCAACTCAGCCAGACCTTGTCTCCAACAGAATGAAACGTTGACAGGGCTAAGCACAAGACTCAGAGGTGCAGCTCTTGCCTAGCCTGCGTGCCGCTCTGGGGTCAATCTTTAGAACCACCGACACAAAGAGTGAGAGAAGTAAGGAACCCAGGAACACTTGGGAGCAACGTGAGCAGAGGCGAGGGGCTCAGAAGGCCCTGATGTCTGGACAGGGGCTGGCTCACCGCGAGCCTCCTTCATCTGTTGGCTGTAGGGGAAAATCTGTAAGGAACGCCAACAAGACTCCCAGAGCCAGGCCACAGGTTGGCCCCGTCTTCTATCTGCCCAAACCACAGAAGGTCAGAGCAGTGTCCAGAGTGCCCCCCCAAGCAGAGCACCAAGCCCAACACAGGAAATCACCACACACAGCAGGGGTCTGAGAGGACCTGTGCCTGTTCTGTACCACCACCACCCCCAGGCCCTGGCAATGACTGTCCAGAGAGACCAGCCGCAGAGGGACACTGGGCAAAGATTTCCTGGGGTGCCACACCCCCCAGTGGCCAGCCTTTCATGATGCCTCTCCTCCTCCATAGGTCTTCTTGGAGGCCACCAACATGGTTATCTCCTGTCCTTGCCACAAAGGACCCTAGAAGGACCCATCTGGAGGTGCCACCATCACAGCTCTATGAGGGGCATTCATCCACTCATCCATTCATCCATTTATCCTACAAGTATTTTTGGAGAACCTGTGCTGAGCTCAGCTCTGTGCTAGAGCTGGGGACACATCCATGGGGGAGACAGGGCCAGGCCCTGTCCTTGAGGTGCTGAGATCCATGGGGAGAAAGATGAGAAACACACACCTAGGGGTGACATGACAGCAGCAGCTCTGATGCCACGGAGAAGACCCCAGCAGCATGAGGCAGGCAGGGAGGAGGGGAAGGTGCTGAGGGGATCGCAGTGCAACCGGTGATGACGGAAGGGGCTGACAGGAGAGTGTTTCAGACACAGGAATAGCCAAGGTCCTGGGGCTGCCTGGTGTGGCCAAAGCAAGAGAGGGGACCTGTGGGGTTGGGCAGCACCATAGGGGGCTAGAAAGGTAGTGGGGGCGAGATCCTGCCCTAAAAGCTAAGGCTTAGATTTGGCTTTGACTCTAAGTGAGATGTGGAGACGTGAGATGGCTTTGAGCAGGGACGTGATGTTGCCTGAACTATTTTTAGAGCATCACAAATATTTAGAAATTAATATTAATAGTAATATTTACTGAATGCTTACTGCCCCTCAGGCATTGTACTCAGCATTCTGACCTCATTATACTCTTCCATCCATAAAGCATCCTATTGCCACAGCAGGCTTAATTCCCTTACCCTTGCCTAAAGGCAGAGATGGACATTCAGAGTAGGGGAGTCCTCAGAGGCCACAGAGGGCTGCGGAGCTGGTAAGTGTGCAGCTGGGGCCAGCTTTGTCCTTCTCCAGAGCTGTGGGGCTTCCTTGGCCTCCATCTCAACCCTAGGTCCCACCAATCAGCTAAGACACAATTGCTGTTCAGTCCTTTTGCTGCCATAGTGTGGCCTTCAAACCCCCCAGCAAAGGGGGTTTATGGTCAGCTGGGAGATCTTCAGTCAGTGCTAGCAGGGTGGCCTTGCAAAGGCCACCACTCCTATGCTCCCGGTCCACTCTCTGCAAGGACGTAGGTGTGTGTCCTCCTGGAGTTGCGGCAAAGACATCGAGCACAGGGTCCAGACTGGAGGCAAGTACTCTGCACAGGTGCATTAGTCATTCACCCCAAAACCTGAGGGCTGTGTCTCAGGGATCTGGTGAAATATGTGCCAGGTCAGGTCACTCGAGGAACAGAAAGCAACCCTGGGCCTTCACAAAGAAGCCTGGCATTGAACAGGTTGCAAGGGAAGACAGAGGCCTGAGGATAGGTCAGGTGCCGGGCACGACTAATGAAAGGACAGAGCCAGCCCCATCCTCTCCTCATGATCCTCTCCCTCCTCCTCCTCCTCCTCCTCCTCCTCCTCCTCCTCCTCTTCTTTCTCTACCTCCTCCACCTTTCTTCTCCTCCTCCACCTCTGCCTCCTCTACCTCCTTCTCCACCACCTTCTCCTCTCCCTTCTCCTCCACCTCCTCCTCCTCTCCCTTCTCCTCCTCCTCCTCCACCTCCGCCTCCTGCACTTCCTCCTCCTCTTCCTCCTCCACCTCCTCCTTCTCCACCACCTCCACCTCCTCTCCTCCTCATCCAGTGAGTTTTCAGGACCACAGGAGGCTCTGCATTCTTCCGCAGGGAATTTACAGCCGCCAAGAAGCCTCCTTTTCAATCTCAGGTCAAAATCATCTGCCTACCCAGGTATTACAACATGAAGTTCTGCCACTGGAGGACAGTTCCACCAAGTGGGATAGTTATCTCTTCTCTGCACAGCTCTCCTTGTCCTAGTAACTCTTTGAAACACACACACACAATAAAAAATTGTTTCCTCACCCCCGAAGTCTCTTCTGATCTTTTCAGTGCATGAACATACATATATAACTGTATGCGTCCTCTCCTGGGCTTTATTTTAACTTAACTGCATTCCATGCATGCAGGAAGGGCACTGATGTGACTCCTCTCTCCAGAGTAGTATGACACAGGGGTTAGCGGTTTGGGGAGGGAGGCAGATACAGATTCACATCCCAGGCAGGTCAGCTATGGGATTTTGCACCTGATTTTGCGCCTGATTTCTCCAGGCCTCTGTTTCCCCACCTATGAGATAGGGATAAGAGTGCTCCTCCCACTAGAATGGAATTAGGATGGAGGGAATGGAACTGAGGAGATAGCTGAGCAGCATAAGCACCTGCCTAGCAAGCACAAGGTCCTGAGTTCAGTCCCCATAACACCCCCCCCCCAAAAAAAAAAGTATGGAGAGGATAATGTTTGAATACTTTGGTAAAGCACTTTCACAACTGTGGTCAGTGTAATGTTACTTAGGTCCCTACTGAGACCCACAGGCAGGGCAGCTTCCCGCTTGGGTTGTGGTGATTTTTTTTAAGCTCTTTACTATTATGCAACAAGTTACCCCAAGCCTTAATGGCTTTAGTAACTGCATTCATGACTTCCCGGTTTTTGAGAATAAGGAGTCTGCACACTGCTGAGCTGACTCTTCTGCTTCTAGGCCTCTCAGAAAGCTATGATGAGGCTGCTGGTCAGGGCTGTGGTCTCATCTGCACACCCCACTGAGGATGGACTTGCTCTGCACCTCAGCTGATGGCAGTGGGATGTAGCTCCTCCAGGGCTGATAACAGGCCCGGAGCCTCAGGGAGGCCAGCCTCAGGTCCACACCACAGGGCTTCTCTGCCAAGGCAACTTTGTTCATCAAAAGATGCAAATGAGAAGGTGGTAGAGAGAGTTGGCCAACAAGACCCAAGTCGTGACCTTATGTAACCCCATCACAGAAACGATGCCCATGATCTTATTAACCTAGTCACCTCTGCTGCATCCTGTTGTGAGAAGCAAATCACACTCAGTGGGGGTGGGGTGTGAATGACAGGAAGCAGGATTCTTTGAGGTCTTTGTAGAGGCTGCCTGACATCACAGTGCAACTTCAACTAACATTTTCTGGTGCCTTCTGTAGCAGCCATAGGCCTACTAGTAGGAATTCCAGAAGTGAACTGAATTCTAACCTTCCAGGCACTTTTCTTTCTTTCTTTCTTTCTTTCTTTCTTTTTTTTTTTTTTTTTTAACAGAACCAGGGATTGAATTTAGGCCCTTGCACTTGCCAGGGAAGTCCTTATTCTACTGAGCTATCTCCCCAGCCCTCCAGGCACTTTTTTTTGGAGAAATGTTTTCTGCTTCTTGCTCTTTTCCTTGCTGTGAACATTCTGTCACCCATTAGACTTGCTCTGGAGGCATGAAGTTACTAATTCCATAGTGTAAATAAGGTAGGAAGATCATTTTCCTCTGTCACGGGGAGGCTGGGGAGGGAAGGGGAGAAGTAGTTCTGAGGGACAGTTAAAGACTAGTGCTCACTGGGCTGGATGTCATAGACAGCAGGGAGAATGGAGCCAGAACCTGCTCCTGGGCAGCACACAGAGAGCAGTGGGGCAAATGGGCTAATGCCACCATCCAGCCTGGAGTGAGTCCTGCCACAGTGCAAGCCTGACCACAGAGGGAGTGTGCATAGCAGTTCTCAAAGCAAAAGAAGGTACTGTTAACAGCTGAAAAGGAGGATGTTATGACTTGATATCAGAGCAGCAGAGGTTCCCTTACCTGGCATAGCCTCTTCCCCCTACACTACTTCCTGGATACTGAAAAATTTATTACAAAGAGCTAACAGACACAATCACAGCTTTGGGGGAAAAACAACTGCTCTCACAAAAGGAAGCTCTTTTGCCCTTCCTAACCACAGGGGACTGGTAGGGGCTACAAACCGCAGCCAATACTCCTACCAGCCATAGGACTGGACTTGGCACCCAAGCTGAACACCCCCACCCTCAAAAAACATGCATCCCAAGTGAGTCAGTCATGTCCCTTCCCTGCAATATTTCTAAGTAAAGCTGACAGGGGAGGGGATTTTTCCCTGACTGATCAGAACATCCAGAAAAATTCTAAGGCAGCTAGTAGTAGCTATTTTTCCAGTCTGGGGGCATTAATCTGTTTTCTATTGTGACAAAAATGCCTGAGATAAATTTATAAAAAAGAAAAGGTTTGTTTTGGCTCACAGTTTTAGAGGTTTAAATCCATGGTCCTTGGGTCCTGTAAGTTTGGGCCTGGGCCTATAGTGAGACAAAACACCACGGTGGGAGTGCACGGTGGGGCAGAACTGCTCACCTCATGGCAGCCAGGAAGGTACAAAAGAGAGGAAGGGGCCTCATCCTTACACCCCTTCAAGGGGATGCCCCTAATGACCACCTTACTTCCACTGGGTCTAACCTAAAGTTTCCATTGCTTCCAAGAAGGCCCAGGGGGACACTGCAGATCCAAACTATCACAACAATATGCACATAGAGATGAGCAGGAGAAACAGAGAAAGAGGGAGGGGAGAGGGAAAGGACAGCATTTCATTCTTGGTTCTCATCTTCCCTCAGGTAAGCTTGAACCTTGATCTTTCTGAATATGTAAATGAGTAAGTCTCTTTTTGTTAACTTCACATAGTACAAATTGAGTCTGTATCACTGCCAACAACAGGGCCCTAAATCATTAGCCTACCATTTTATCACTGAGTTCAATGGAAAGCTATAACTCTTCCTTTTCTTTTTTTTTTTTTTACTTTTAATAAGAAATAATGTAACAGTTTCAAAACACCCTTCCTGTTCTTATTAAAGTATAAATAACTGGCATTAGATCTTTTTGTAGGAGAAGGTTGTAATTATGAGCTTATCTGGAAACACACTGGGCACTATAGGGCTAAAAGTACAGATATTCAAAACAGTCTTTATCACATTCATGTGTTGAAAGGACTTCTGATTGCAGTCCAGAAAACCTGGCTGTGGGTACTCTCATAGCACTGAATAGCAACTCACCTCACCTCTCTGGACACTTATTTATAGTAAAAGGGAATAAGAATAGTACGGCTTTGCCTATTTTACAAGATTGTCATGTTGAAAAATAGCAACATCATTTTGCTTCCCTATAATCAACATCCCAGGATATGTTACAGTCAGTACATCTTAATGCAGTATTTGTGGGTAAATACCAACAAACAGGAATGAGAATGACTCATTGCTCCACATGGACTCCTGATCCGAAGGTAAGAATGATTGAGTATTTAATCAAAGCAGATATCCATCTACACAGTAGCAGAGTTGGCCTGGACCCCTGCCTTCAAGAACTACATTCTAATCCCTTTTTCTGGTTTTATTTAACTTAATTTCTAAATTTTATCTTTCTCTTCCTTTTTGAAAAGCTCATGCACCTAAAATTTTTTCAGACAAGAGGCATAAAACTGAAATAATTAATTTCTCCTCCCGCTCTAGTCCCTTGAGACGATCACAGAC
>PVJA010050497.1:0-13200 GCA_004027025.1 Myocastor coypus | reverse complement strand
TTATATGAAACTCAGCAGAATGAATCTAGCAGGCAAGGCAATTATTTAAACAGAGGGGAAAGAAAGGGAACCAACAACAGGAAAGTAATATAACAAAAGTAAGTCAATACATCTCAGTTATAACCACCAATATAAATGGCCTTAATTCACCAATCAAAAGAAGCTCAGTGGTCTAAAGTGCTTGCTCAGGCAAGCTTAGGCAACTGCAGGGACTGTGGTTTGATCCCTGGCACCACATGTTGTGCCAGCCCACTCCCATCCCCACCCCCAGGGCAGGCTGAGCTGACCATAATACAAAAAAAAAAGAAACAGACTGGCAGAATGGATCAAGAAACAAGATCCACAAAAGAAAGAATGAAGGGGAAAAATTTATATTTATGTATATTTACAGGATAGCTTCGGTAATTGTGCTGCCAATTTCTGATGGTCTACTGAATGGAGCAGTTAATCCTTACATTTTTTTCTTCCCCTTTTTAATTTCTTATAACTTTTTTATACCAATTTTGCATACTTATATCTGGCAATCTAAACAAATAGTTTGAAGACAACATTATGCAATAAAACAGCCATTGTCAAACTTCTATTATTTGTGTATTGAAATTCTGTATCATTTCTATTTTAAAAAATATTTTGTATTCTTTTCTCAAAAAAAACTTTAAATTTTTATTTACTTACTTATTCATTTATTTATTTGGTACAGGGTCTCTCTACACAGCTCAGACTCATACTAAACTTCCTGCCTCAGCCTCCAAAGTACTGGGAGTACAGGCATGGATCACCACATCCAGTTTTGGTAGCCAGCATGGCATGCAGTACTGGGTATGGAACCTTAGTCCTTGAACTTGCCAGGCAGGTACTTAGGCCACCTAGATATCTCCCCAGCCTTATTTTGTATTCTGTCTAAAAAAAAAAATAGAAAAGATCTAACAATACACTGCACACAAGAGATGCCTTTAACTCAAAAGGAAATTCATGTACTTAAAGTCAAAGGAAAGAAACAATACTCGAGGTGACAAAAAACCCAAAATAAAGCAGGAATAACTATTCTATTTGCAAACAAAGTGGATCTCAAGCTAAGACTGATCCAAAGAGAAAGAGAGGGCAACTACATCCTTGTAAAGAGAATAAATACAAGAGGAAGAGATAACAATCATAAATATATATACACCAAATACCAGTACATCCAACTATATAAAATGAATATTAAAAGACACGAAAAATACCAGTGCCAACCAAATAGCTCAGCAGATTAAAGCACCTCCAGGCAGGCACAGGGGCCAGGGGTTCGATACCTGGGCCTGCTGTGCTGGCCTTGCCCTTGGGTTGCACTAAGATGACAGTTGAGACTGGGCACAGTGGCACACGCCAGCTCTTGGGAGGTGGTAAACAGGCAGATCACTCCAAGTCCCACCTAGTAGTGAGACCCTGAGCACCCTGTAGACCCTTCCATAAAATACACAATAAATAAATAAATAAATAACATGAAAAATAGAATAAGCACTCATAAGGGAGCTCAATACACCACTGTCACAGACAGATCAACTAGAAAAAAAAATCAACAAAGAAAACTTTTGAACAAATGAACTTAATAGATGTCTACAAAGTGTTACAGCTTATATAACATTAGGGCACAAATTCTTCTGTCCCAGCTGCACATGGGCTGTTCTCCAAAATAGACCACATATTAGCTCACAGAATATGCTTAAATAAATGCAAAGGAATTGAAATCTCATTAATATTATCAGAACATAGTGCAATGAAATACCAAGAGTGGCAAAAGAAACCATACGAATTTCATAAACACATGAAAATTAAATAACATCTTCCTGACAACCAAAGGTCACAGAAGAAGTTGAAGAAGTAATTAAATAGTTTCTATAATAAAGATAGGGAAAAAGTGAAATTATTGTTATTTGCAGGTAACATGATACTCTACAAAGAAGACCCCAAAATCTCTACCAAAAGGCTTCTAGATTTTTTTTTTTTTTTTTGTATTTTAGGGAAGGGTCTACAGGGTGTTCAAGGTCTCACTACTAGATCTGATTTGGAGTGATCTGCCTGTTCACAGCCTCCCAAGAACTGGAATTACAGCTGCACACCACTACACCCAGTCTCAATTGCTGTCTCAGTGTGCCCTGGGGGCAGGTTCAGAATGGCAGGCCCAGGGATTGAACCCCTAGCCCCTGCACCTACTTGCAGGCACTTTAATCATCTGAGCTGTTTGGCTGGCCCTAAGGCTTCTAGATTTAATAACCAAATCCAGTAACTACATTGATACAAAGTCAACACTAAAAGCCAATAGCATTCCTATACACATAAGCAAACCCACTGAGTTTGGGAAACTACATCCTTCACAATAGCATCCAAAGAAACAAAACACTTAGGAATCAATCTAACAAAGGAAGTAGAATATCTATACACTGAAAATTACAGTTTTCTGAAAGAAGAAATCAGAGAGAATATAAAAAATGGAAATTATCAGAAAATGGAAATTTATTCCTTGCTGATGGATAGAAAAAACCAACATACTGAAAATGGCCATCCTCCCAAAATTGTTTTACTCATTTAATTCAACCCCAATCAAAATGCCATTAGCGTAACTTCCAGAACTAGAGAAAATATTTCTAAAATTTATTTGGAAACAGAAGAGATCAGAAGAACAGCAAAAGCAATTTTGTACAACAAATGGAAAGCAGGGGGCATCACAATCCCTGACTTGAAATTACACTAATAAAGTTACTTTGATAAAAAGCAGTATGGTGCTGGTGGAAAAAAGAAAAAAAGATCTGGAGATCAGTGGAACTGATTAGAAGATGCAGACACAACCCCAAACTTACACAGCCACCTTATTTTTGACCTAGGCTGCAGTGGTTGATACATTATGTCAACTTGAGAAGTAAAAACCTTAACTGAATCATCTCAGCAATTCCACGTCCTAGGGTGTGAGGGCCTCTCCCTAGGGCATGGAGGGTCCACCCTAGAGTGACTCAGCAAAGGGATATAAAAGGAACTGGAGGAAGGATTGTGGGTGGCGCTTGCTCTGAGGAGCTCTGGTCTTGGCAGTCAGGGCAGAAGGAAGAGAGGCTTGCTAGACCATGCAGCTCCTGCTTCTCCCTTTGCTCTTCATTGCTTCCTGCTGCTATGAACTGCTGCCCTCTGCCATGTGCCAGTCTGCCTAGGAGCCAGTCGAGTAGGGACTGAAACCTCCACTAACTGTAGCTAAATAAACTTTTCCTTTCTTAATTGTGGGTGTCAGGTATTTTGTCCCAGAAATGAGTGAAAAGTGAGACAGAGGCCAAACATGTTCACTGGAAGAAAAATAGCCTCTATCTTTCTATAAATGGTGTTGGAAAACCTGGATTTCCACATGCCAAAGACTAAAACTAGATCCATGTCTACCACTATGTACTAAACTAAAATAAAAATGGATCAGACATCTCTGTATTAATACAGAAGTACTAAATCTGCTGGAAGAGAAAGTAGGTAGAAATCTAGAAGACAGAGGTAAAGGCAGAGGCTTCATGAACAAAACCCAGACCACACATAAAATACTCCAAAGAATCAACAATTGGGTTCTCATCTTTTTTGAAAAGCTTCTGTGTGTCAAAATAAATCATCAACAGAGTGAAAAGACAACCCACAGAGTGGGGAAAATTTTAGCCAATTGTCCCTCAGACGAAAGACTTATATTTAGAACATAAAAAGAATTGAAAAAAATCAAACCCCAAGGTTCAAAGACCCAATCCAAAATGGGCATTTGAGATGAATACACACTAAGATTAAGAATACAAATGGCAAATAAACATACAAAAAATGCTGAACATCACTGATTATTTGAGAGATGCAAATTTAAGCAGCACTGAGATTCCATCTCACCTCAGAAAGAATGGCTACCATGAAGAAACCAACCAATAACAAATGCTGACGGGATTGTGTGGGGGGAACCCTTTTCTTCTGTTAGTGCAAGTGCAATCTGGTGCAACCACTATGGAAATAAGTATGGAGATTCCTCCAGGAATTAGGATTAGAAGTTCCATTTGACCCTGATATTCTCCTTCTGGGTATGTTCCAAGAAAAATTAAAAACACCATACCACAGTTGTTTATGTGTACCCATTTTTATAGCAACATATTTGTAATAGCTAAATCTTGAAAACAACCCAAATTCCCATCAGCCAAAAAATGGATAAAAAAAGAGTGGCCTTTTTATACAATGGAATACTACTTCACTATCAAAAGATAAATTTGAGACTTTCATAGGTAAATGGATGCAACTAGAGATCATACTCCTAAGTGAAATAAATCAGACTCACATGTATAAGCATTGTATTGTCTTCTTGGCATGAGAAAGTGAAAGAAGAAATAAGGTCCAGAATGTACAATAGATGTGAAATGGGAAGGAATTGTTCAAAAGAAAAAAGGAAAAAAAAAAAAAAAAGCCGGGCGTGGTGGCGCACGCCTGTAATCCCAGCACTCGGGAGGCTGAGGCAGGAGGATTGGTGTGAGTTCGAGACCAGCCTGGGCTACAAAAGTGAGCTCAGGACCAGCCTCAACTGCATAGCGAGACCCTGTCTCAAAAAAAAAAAAAAAAGAAAAAAGGAGCTAGCACAGAGGGAAAAGGGAAAGAAGGAAGGGAAGAGGGAAAAAAATACAATGTAGTTATGCCACTAGTGTCTTAGTTCATTGAAAAGAAAGGTTTGTGCTAGTATCATGTGGAAAATTTTTATGCCCATATTTCGTACTCTGATTAACTACTTTAAAAATAACAATACTCAATGTGTTAACTATTGTTATTATCCTATTATTTTGCTATGAAATTTTGTTTTACTCTTTTCCCATGTAATAAAAAAAAAAATTGAGTCAAGACAGGGACGGGGATATTGCAGTCAATCTTTTTAAGGAGTAGTAAAAATACGGATGCTTGAATCTTATTCCTAGAGTCGCGCAGAGACTTTCAGGAGATCCCTGGAATCCAATGTGTATTTGAGGCCATCAGCTTGGGAATAATCTAGTTGCACTCTTGTTAGATGTTGGGGCATTTGAGTTTTTTCTCTTGAGCTGCTCAGCCTTGTCAGGGATGAATCTTCAGCTTACAGCCTAAAGCGCATCAACTGTTTTCTGGAACTTCAGCAAGGAAAGAGTGCTGAGGGGTCTTAATATTCAATAAATAACTGTTCATTTTTCTGCTTCTCTCTCTCTCTTTCTCTTTCTCTCTCTCTCTTTCTTTTTATATTACAGCCAGCTCAGCCTGCCCTGGAGGTGGGGCTGGCGCAGCATGTGGTGCTGGGGATGGAACTGCAGTCCCTGCAGTTGCCTAAGCTTGCCTAAGCAGGTGCTTTACACTGCTGAGCCATCTCACCAGCCCTTATCTTTCTGCTTTTAGAACTAATGCACAACCTCAGTTGGATCTGATGCTTCCATACTAGATGGCCTAAATGTTGTTCTCGTTGAAGAACAGGCTTATGTATGTCACTGGGCAGGGAGGGGCAGACAAGAGGCAGCACAGATAAAGAAGGGGCACTAATGCTTTTCTGTTCTAAAGTGGATTTGCAAGGCTGGTGAGATAGCTCAGCAGTCTAAAGTGCCTGCTTGGGCAAGCTTAGGCAACTGCAGGGACCACAGTTTGATCCCTGGTACCACATGCTATGCCAGACCTACCCCCAGGGCAGGCTGAGATGGCCATAACATATATAAAATTAAAAAAACAAAAATAAAGTGGATTTGCAGTTGAGCTGCCTATTTTTAACCCGAATTTTGCCTTCATTTGTAGTTACTTGATGTCATAACTAGAGGTCACCCCTCCCCCCTCCATGTACTGGGCTGCAGCTCCCATCAGAGCTGGGGAGGAGTTAGGGCCTCACAGGAGCAACCCTACTATAAAGAGCATGTACAAGGGATCTGGGTTGCATGCATCTTTTGAGAATCTGATATAATAATAGAAATAAATTGCAAATCAAAGTAATGTTCTTGAATCTCCCCCAAGCAATCCCCCCAACCTCATAAAACTGGGTGCAGGTACCAGAAAGGTTGGGAACCATTGCCATAAGGTGCTGGAGTTGGGGCCTTCTGCAGTGCATTTTAGTTGGGATTGCATCACTTTGTACATTAATTTAGAAAGAATCAATACATACATATCATTGAGTCTTGCTATTCAGGAACATAGGGGCCATTAGATGGTCTGTATTCTGTCTGTTTCCTCTGCTCAGAGTATGTCAACTGCAGCAAGTTTATCAATCTTCCAAGCCACACATGAGCCTAAGGATAAGCTGAGAACACAGCTCAGTGTTAGAACATATGCTTAGGGGGATAAAGATAGCTCAGCAGCTTAAGTGCCTGCGTGGCAAGCGCAACATCCAGAGTTTGATC
This sequence comes from Myocastor coypus, assembly GCA_004027025.1. Classification (NCBI taxonomy): domain Eukaryota; kingdom Metazoa; phylum Chordata; class Mammalia; order Rodentia; family Myocastoridae; genus Myocastor; species Myocastor coypus. The sequence goes on along the minus strand of PVJA010050497.1, from coordinate 6,835 downwards.
CCCCGGTACTAACAAATTAACTACCTAACAAAATAGCCAAATAAATAAACAAACAAAATATCATGAGTCCAAAAACTGATCCAATAGAATACATGCTTAGTATGCAGGTTAGACTCAATCCCTAGCACCAAACAATAGCAATAAAAGACTCTGGCAATCATGATAATCATTCTCCTTACAAAAATAATTATAACTGTGCCTGCTAGCCAGCTAGCTACCTGCCACATAATAAAGATTCAATAAACATTTGCAACTATTACAGCACACATTTTTAGGCTACCCTCCTCCTTTAAAAATTTTTTAGAGAAATTATTTATTCATAGCAAAATTGAACAGAAGGTAGATTTCCAAAATATTGTCAACTCCCCATATTATATACCTGTCTCTGCCATTTAGGTGCAACTGTTGCACTTGGCATGGACCCATCATTGTCACCCCAAGGTCATGGTTTACAGTTAAGACTTGTTCTTGACCTTGTAGGTTCTATGTTTCAATAAAGGATGTGTGTGTACCATTACAATACCAAGCCAAGCTCTCAAAGTTGTCTGCACTCTGCATATTCCTTCCTCCTCACTCCCTCCCCACTATCCTGGCAACCACTGATCTTTTATCCTTTTTATTTATTTTTTTGTTGCTATTGTTTCAGAACTTTTGTTTGTTTATTTATTTTTATGGGCGGCTCAGCCTGCCCTGAGGGCAGGGCTGGCGCAGCACGTGGTGCCGGGGATCGAACCGCGGTCCCTGCAGCCGCCTAAGCTTTCCTAAGCAGGCACTTTAGACCACTGATCCATCTTGCTGGGCCCTGATCTTTTATCCTAACTCCATGGGTATTTCTGCTTTTTCCAGGATGTCATATCCCGTTTGCAATCATGTATGAATAGACATTTCACATCAGCTTCTTTCACTTTCTAATAAGCATGCAAGTTCCTTTGTATCTTTTCATGATTTTCTATCTCATTTTAGCATTGAACAGTAGTACTTTGTAGTCTGGGTTTACTCATTCACAGAGTGAAGGGCATGTCGGTTGAGCCCAAGTTTGGGCAATTGTGAATAAAGTTGCCATAAACATCTGTGTGTAGGTTCTTTTCTTTTTCTTTCTTTCTTTCTCTTTTCTTTTTTTTTTTTTTTTTTTTTTTTTTTGTGTGTGTGTGTGTGGGGGGGTTGTACCAGGGATTGAACTCAAGACCCTGCGCTTTCCAGACAAGTGCTTATTCTACTGAGCTATATCCCCTCTTTTCTCTTTTAATGTATTTAGTACAGGGTCTACAGGATCTCACTACATAGATTGGACTCCTAGTGATTCTCCTGTTCCCAGCTTCCTAACAGCTGAGATTGCAGGCATGCTCCACCATGCCCAGTCCCAATCACTGTCTCAGAATGTCCTCTCAGGACAGGGCCAGCAGGGCATGCCAGGGATCCAAGCCCAGTCCCTGTGTCTGCCTAAGCAGGTGCTTTAATATGCTGAGCTATCTGGCCAGCCCCATGTGTAGGCTCTTGTAGACCTAAGATTTCAGCTCATGGGAGAGATTATCAAGAAATGCAACTGCTAGATCATATGAAAGTTCTGTTTAGCTGTGTGAGAAGGCGCTGTTTTTTGGCCACACCAGTTTGCTTCTGACCAGCAATGAATGGGAGTTCCTGGTGCTCCACATCCTTGCCAGAATTTGGTGTTGCCTGTGTTCTGAGTTGTGCCTACTGTAATGGGTGGGAGACGTATCTCATTTTGTGTTTCCCTGCCTATACAGGATGAAGTGTCTTTCAGATGCTCATTAACTGCCTCTGTATCTCCTCATCTTCTCCTTCTGCTTCTCCTTCTCCTCCTCCCTCTTTCTTCCTTTGCATATCTTCTCCAAAGAAGGAACCTATTAAGGTCATTGGCCCATGTTAAGATTGTTATTCTTTTTTACTTATTTTGGTACCAGAAATCAAACTCAGGATCTTGCTGGCCCATTTTTTAATTGGGTAACTTTGTTATTATTGAGTTTTAAAAATTATTTTTGGATGGTAGTCCCTTATTAGATGTTTTTATGAATATTTCCTTCCAGTCTCTTGGTTTTTTTTTTTTTTTTTTTTTTTTTTTTTTTTTTTTTTTTTTTTTTTTTTTTTTTTTTTTTTTTTTTTTTTTTGCATTCTCCTGACAGTGCCTTTAACAGAGCAGAAAATCTTAATTTCATTGAAGTCCAGTTTATCAATTCTTCCCTTCCATGAATTATACACTTGGTATCATACCTAAAAAGTCATTGACAAACTGTACATCATCAAAATTTCTTCTGCATTATCTCCTAGGAGTTTTATAACTTTACATTTTACAATTAGATCTGTAGTCTGTTTTGAATTAAGTTTTGTAAAGTGTGTCTAGATTATATTTTTCTCACATCCATGTCTATTCCAGAGCTGGAAGTTATCTCTGTCTCACTGCCTTTGCTCCTTTGTCTGCCAAAGGTTAATTGACTATATATATTTTTTCAATTTGGAAGCAGATTTTTTTTAAAGAATTTTTTATTTTATTTTATTTTTTCTTGTTTCAGAACCTTTGTTTGTTTACTCACTCATTTTATGGCCAGCTCAGCCCACCCCGAGGGCAGGGCTGGTGCAGCATGTGGTGCCGGGGATCGAACCGCGGTCCCTGAAGCTGCCCAAGCTTTCCTAAGCAGGCGCTTTAGACCACTGAGCCATCCTGCTGGGCCCCGGAAGCACGTACTTTATTAACTGACCAAATTATAAAAACACCACGGTAGATACCTTAGTTCATCCTTCCGATAAGCCTGTTGATCTGATCTTCCCTATTTCCAGCATCTCCACCTTCCACAAAATGGGTGGTCTTTTTCTTTATTCCACCTCGTGGAGATGATAATTTGAATGGCCACAGGAAGTTATTTGCCTCTTTGAAACTTTTCCCTACAGTATAGATCTCATGGATCAGATCCTCCATGCAGATGATGTCATATTTACCAAGTGATTGAGCAATCAGTGAATTATGTCAAGGCAATTCGCTTTTTACTCATTTTGCCATAGCCATGCTTGTATATTAGTTCATTTACTGACTTCAGGTTTGGGTACCCCCATGCAATGTATGGCTCCACAATTCTCAGCATGTTAACTGAAGCCTTGTTGAACTTAACGAAGGTGCCATTGAAGATTTGGCGAAGACGAAGAAGTTGCAACACCTTGCGGACCTTTGGGCTCACACCATTGCACTTTATCTACAACTTTGTGAAACGCTTTCGCTCTTTCTTAAAGGTTTCTGGCACTGCAGGAACCTTCTCTTTCTTTTCTTCTACACCCTCCATGGTTCCAGCCAGAAAAGAAGAATTTGACTATATTTATGTGGCTCCATTTCTGGACTTTTTCTTTGGTTCCATTGATCTATTTGTCTATTTTTTTTCCTCAATACCACAGATTCTTAGTTATTGCAGCTTTATAGTAAATCTTTTTCTTTGTTTTGTTTTTGTCTCTCTGAGACAGGATTTTTCTTCACAGTTCAGGCTGGCCTCAATCTTATGGTAATCTTCATCAGTCTCGATCTCATGGTAACACTTCATCATGTGTGCTGGAATTACAGTTGTACACTACCAAGTTTGGCTACAGTAACTCTTGATGTCTAGCAATGTCTGTCCTCTCACTTTTGCCCTACTCCATCAACTTTAGGATCAGTTTGTCAATATTCACAAATTAATGGGCCAAGATTTCTATTGGCAATTCATTGAATATATGGATTGAGGCTGTTTTTAGTTTTGATTCTTGAATGCCTAACTTTGTTTTTTGCTCTTTTGCTACCAGGAATGAAACTTAGGGCCTTCAGCTTTCCAGGCAGGTACTGAACTACAGAGCAACAACCCTGGTTCAACTTTTACCTAGCTACTTTAACCATCTTACTGTTGTAGTAACTTTAAAATGAACTCTATTTGTTTTTCAATGTGGAAAATACTGTATAGAATCAGTGATTATTTTTGTCTCCTCTCTTTTCCTTTCCTTTTTTTTTTTTTTTTTTTTTTTTTTTTTTTTTTTTTTTTTTTTTTTTTTTTTTTTTTTTTTTTTTTTTTTTTTTTTTTTTTCTTACAGTACCAGGGATTGGATTGTTCCCTCTCCCTCTCTCTCCCTTTCCGCCAGCCTTTTCTGGGATTCTCTGGATCAGCAGTACAACATGACAGTGATATATTGGCCCCTGTGTTCTCTCTTGCACGATGGCCACCCACATGCTGCAGGGTGTGCTGCTTTTCTTATTTTACTTGGCCCAAACTCACTTTACAGAGCCTGTTTCTTTTCCTACCTTAAACAAAACTCTGCTATAATTTTTAAAAATCGCATTGTTATCTTTGTCTTGTTTTTCATTCAGCAGAACATACCAAGGTTACATTTTGTATTAATTTCACTTGCATTTGATTGGTGTACAGCTGTGAAAAAATAGTAAAAATACTTTCCTTGAAGATCATTACACTTTGGTTCGGAATGAGAAAAGGTAGAAAAGAAATCAATGAACATGTAAGTCCAGATAGTATAATGAAGAAAAATAAAATCAGTGAATTACACAAAATTTACTAATTTAAAGTGTGAGATTCAGTGATTTTTAAATGTATTTATTCAATTGTGAAACCATCGCTCATCATCTAATTTCAGAACACTTCCATCAACCTCAAAGTCCTGTGGTGATCATTCCCCATTCCCACTACACCCAGTTTCCCTAGATCACAGGAAACCATGAATATAGTTTCCAGCGCTATAGATTTGCCTATCATGTATATTTGAAACAAATAGAATCATATGAGGTCTTTTTAAATGGTTTCTTTGAACTATTATGCTATATGTGAGGTTCAGTGCTGTTCTAGTACGTATGTATGTATGCATATTTCATTGTGATAGACATTCACATTTTTCGTATATTCATTTGTTCATGGACATATAGTTTGTTTCTACTTTTTGGTTATTACAGATAGTGCTGCTATGAACATTTGCATGCCAGTTTTCATGTAGAAATGCTTTCATTACTTTGTGTGGACCTGTTTTCATTTCTCTTGGAATAGAAACCTAGGAGTAGAATTTCTTAGTTACATGATAATCTTATCATGAAACATTTTGGAGACCTGCCAAAGTATTCCCAAGGTGTTGGCAACATTTTACATTTGTATCACCAATTATAAGAGTACCATTTTCTTCACATTTCTGCCAAAACTTGTTATCATCTATCTTTCTGAGTGTAGCCATCTGTTCCAGGAAAACTTGTACTGGTGTCTGAACATTGGCTCTAAGATGCTGTGAGACCAAAGAAAGAGGATTGTAGAGATTGGGACTTACTGGAGACTTGCTTATGCAAGCATGGTCAAGGGTTGAAGCAATAGCAGTGGATCCCTGTGATTTTATTAGAAGAAGGAGACTTAGGTAGTGGTCAGGACAAAAACAACTTTCATCCAACCCAGAGTGTTTATTTCAAGCTAACATCAAAGACATTAGACACATTCCTGGTGATTGCAGCTCCAGGGTCTGGTCACAGGGCTCTGTATATCAGCCTAATGGTTTTACTTATTTATAGTATACTGTGAAACTATGCCAGGGGTTGAGGGCACACAGACTAGGATTACTAAGGGACAGTCATGGCGGTATGACTCAAGATGGCTGGTATCAGTCAAATAGCTCCCAATACACTCAGTGGGTATGAAGTGGTAACTTTTTTGGGCTTTGATCTGGGTTTCTTTAATTTTGTTTGTTTGTTTGTATTTTAGTAAGAGTCTACAGGGTCTCACTATGTAGATAGGACTAGCAGTGATTCTTCTGTGTTCAGACTCTAAAAGAGCTGGGATTACAGGCACATGCCACCATCCTTAGTCTCACTCGCTGGCTGAGGGCATCCCAGCAGGGGCCAGGCTGGCACTGCAAGCCAGGAATCAAACCTCTGACCCCTGTGTCTGCCTAAGCAGGCACTTTAATCTTCTGAGCTATTTGGCCTGCCCTTCTAATGGTTATTGATATTGAACACTGTATATCTTCTTTGGAGAAATGTCTTCAAATCTGTTGTTTCAATTGGGTCGTCTTCTTATTAAATTATAAGAGATCTTTAATATATTGATGCAAATCTTTTATAAGTTATTTGTAATTTTTCCAACTGTGGCCTGTCATTTTAGTTTCTTGATTGTGTTCTTTCAAGTTCAAAAGATTTCTTTCTTTGAATTTCAATTTTTGTTTTCTTATGCTGGGATCGAACTCAGTGCCCCACCTATTAGGCAAACATTTTACCACTAAGCTACATTCCCAGCCCTGTCAGATTTACATTTCAATGAAGCTTAATTTATCAAAAAAATTGTTTTACCTTTGTCACTTTTCTTTTTGGAATCATATCTAAGAAACACCACTGCCTAACCAGAGACCTGTAGTCCTAACATTGCTTCCAAGAGTTCTATAGATATAGCTCTTATGTTTAAGCCTATATTCTATCTTGAGTTAGTTTTTATGTATGTCATAAAAGAGGAAATGAACTTCCCTCTTCTGCATATTGATATCCAGTAGCTTCAGAAGCATTTATTGGAAAGATTATTTTTCTTCATTGAACCATCTTGACATTTTGTCAAAGATCAATCATCAGTGTAAGTTTGTTTCTAGAGTTTCAGTTTTAGTCAGTTTCTTATGTTGGGTCTTTTTTTTTTTTTTTTTGGTGGGGGGGGACTAGGGTTCGAACTCACAATCTTAAACTTGCCAAGAAGGCACTTGTGCCTTGGAGCTATATCCCCTGCCCCTAGCCAGTTTCTTATGCTTACTCAAATACCACATTCGATTACTATATTTTTGTTGTAAAATTTAAAAATGAGAAATGTGAGTCCTCCAACCTTGCTTTTTTTTTTTTTTT
>PVJA010050496.1:0-13233 GCA_004027025.1 Myocastor coypus | reverse complement strand
CACCTAATTGACAGCTTAAGTGTTCTAGGTTCTGTATAAAAATAAAATTGCCCTGTGTTGTAAGGGTAATTTTCTTAGTTGAAGAGGTATGTGGTGCCTTCTTACCTCAAACATATCTCAGCAGATTTTCACTGCAGTGAGTAATTGTGTCTGGTCTTTACTCTTCAGTGTTTTCTTGCTTAAAAGTATTGCTGAGGTATTGTGCAGTTATATACCCAAATATTTATAAAATATTTATATTGGCTTGAAGATCTTGTAAATCACCATTGGGAAAAGATGTATCCAAATAAATGGAAGTTACTTAAGAAACAAAAAAAAAAAAAAAAAAAAAAAAAAAATAAGAGGAATGAATCATAGGCGCCAAGGATGTAGCTCAGTCACCCAGCTGCCTGCAGGGCAAGCATATGGCCCTGAGTTTTGATTCCTGAGATAGATAAATAGATAGATAGATAGATAGATAGATAGATAGATAGATAGATAGATAGATAGATAGATAGACAGACAGACAGATATTTTTCTAGTGAGTTTGGTATCACTTAGCACAATGCATTAAGGTTCATCCATGTTGTAGCATGAGTCAGAATTTTGTTGCTTCTCATACTAACCAGTACTGACCACATTTTGCTTTTCCACTCATTTGTTGATGGCCCTTAGATTGGCTTCACTTTTGGGCTACTGTGAATAATAGTGCTATGAATGGCAGCATAGCTATCTCACCAATATCTCTGATACCCTGCTTTTATCTAAAAGCAGAATTGCTGGGTTGCTTGGAAAATTTATTTTTAACTTTTTGAGGAGCTACCACATCAGGGCTATTAGTTTTGCAAGCAGCCATGGGATCTTACAGAAAATGAATGTCTCAGTTCTACCTACTCATTTGCATGTAGGCAGGCAAATCCTGCTCAAGAATAGTTTCATTCCAGCCTCCCATGCAATGAGGTCAGAAATGCAATTTTCCCACCACTAGCACTGCTTTTCACAAACTATCAAGTTTATGAAATGTCTCATTTTAAAAAATTCAGTGACTAAAACTGATTTCAACTACAGTGTATGGTCTATTAATGTAAGGAACAATTTTAAGTTCCTTCATTTTTAATAATCCTGTAAGTCAGCCTTTCCTCCCCGCTATAGCAGAGCCTGCCCACAGATGTTTAGAGAGAAAGCCCGTTTATGAATGGACAGTTTTTGCACATGGCCCAAACAGTATGTTATACATTGAATTCTAGTCAGAGTGGATTCAATTTGCATCCCCTAATGGTTTATTTGCAGTCATGCCTTAAGGCATTGGAATAGTCTGGGTTTTGTATCATTTTATTTTTCTGACTCATGAGGGAAAAAGAAGATTAAAGCAGTTTCTGATTTGGAAAGAGGGAGAGAAGTATTATCCCTTCTCCTTTACCCTCAAGTGCTCGCCTTTATTTCACCTCCTAATTGTCACTCTTTCCTGAAAAAAAAAATATTCACTGCCTTAAATTTCTCAATTTATCACTTAACATTTTCTTCACAGAACAAGTGACAGAAGCAAAACCAGCAGATGATTTTATTGGCATGAGGACCAGAAGAGGAAGTCACTGAATGACACAAATCCTCTTCTTGCATCAGGGCCTGTGCATCCAGGCCAGCCCAAAGGTGAACTCCTCTTCAGTGCACCACGTGGACCTTCTTGATGCAAAGTGATCACCCTCTCAGGGAATGTTAGAAAGGCACGGTGAAAGTTAATTATGATTGTCAAGTTGATTGGCTTTGATTAGTAAAGCATACTTCAGGGAGTGTCTGAGCGGGACACAGAAATGTGATCTTCGGGACTATATGTTGTCCCTGGACCCTTTCTTTCTGGCACTCTTTAGTGGTTCTCTGCTTCACAGCTCCCATGAAGTGGTCATTTCTGCCCCTCCATGTCCTTCCACCCCCAGCTTACCATGAACTAAGTCTCTCAAAGCCATGAGCTAAATCAAACTTCCCCTGCTTCACGTTGCAAGTATTAGGTATTTTGCTTCAGCAAAGCTGCCTAATACAGATACCTCGGAATTATGCCCCTCTCAAATTCCATGCCAACAAAAACCAGGACCTTAAGTGTGATTTGTTTTCTATTTTAAGTTTGCCTCCGTGGGGTATTTTGTGGTCCACTCATTTTCTGACAAAAAGAAATTAATCAGGTCCTCTCTTCTAGTCAAACAGTGTGACATCATGTACTCCAGAGTGATGAATTAGAAAACTTCTGGGGAACATGTGGTACTTTACCCTCTTAAAAAAAAAAAAAAAAAAAAAAAAAAAAAAAAACTAGTTTGTCCTTGATGATGGAAGATAGCATCTTTCTGCCTGGAACTAACTCATGCCCTATTGAATATACTGACCCTGTGAAAGGCCCTAAGTTTAGGGCCCTGGTGCCACCATATTTGTTTTAGCCACAAGAATGCCATTCACAACAACCCAGGATTCACAGTCCTACGTCTGCCTTGGAAACCAGTTCTATCTATCACCTCAGTATCTGCTGTCTACCCAAGGATCTACCTGGAACAGTCTCGGAATACCTTGTCAACTTGAGAAGGCCAAAGCCTCAAGCAGTTCACACCTCAACACTCATCTGCAAATGGCTCCATTAATCCCAAAGATTGGGTCAATCTGACCCAGTCTTTCTTCGCCTGTATCCAAGGCCTTGCTTTGTTCTGTCTGAAACCCATATTTGTCATCCACGAAATCTCCTATATCTTTCATGTCATCTTGCTCAAACTGCAGCCCAGCTTTCCACTCAAAGACATGGTTTCCTCTTGCGATGCCATATGTAGTGTTTGCTGTTCTTCCCTACTGGGTGTAGAAGTGATGCCTGTTCTCTGTACCTTTCCTTTCCACTGCTAACCATGCTTTCTCTTTATCCCTAAACTTCCTAATACTTTAAAATTTCTGCCTCTGCCAGTTCCACAAATTACTGCTCCCTAATTTCACACAAGCTGCCCTCTGGACCACTGTCCATCCGTCCTTGGAGCTTTCTGCTCTGAGCTCCCTGTCAGCTTCTCCAGTCACCTCAGTACCTGTGAGACAATCCTTCTGTCAGTGTGAATCCTCAGATTGTGATTACTTCTCTCCCAGAATCTTGTCTTTGGCACTACTGTAGCTACCTACTTCCACCTACATCTATTCAGACCTTGTGATTGCCTTTCCCAGAATTTATCTCAAATATATATTTCTCCAACCCCACTTCGTTCCAAGTATCCTACCACCAGCAGTCCAACTTCACTGAAACTCCAGAACCACTGTTTCACCCTACTTGACTTTACACTCTCTATTTCCTTACTTTTCTCTGGACACACTTGACTCAATTATCCTCTAGTAAAACTACTCCTTATTCATACTTTTGCTCCTTACCTTACCTTCTTCAAGTAGTAATTACATGGAAAAATTTACATGTGGTCAAATCCAACCCTCCCTTTTACTGCTGGTCTTTGCTGTGATTTTTTTTTTTTTTTTTTTTTTTTTTTTTTTTTTTTTTTTTTTTTTTTTTTTTTTTTTTTTTTTGGTACCAGGGATCAAACTCAGGACCCTGTGCTGCCACACAGCCACTTAAAACACTAAGCTATCTCCCCAGCTATAAATTCTTTTTGACTAATATCTGTGTTCATTTGGGTACTGCTCTCTAACACACTTCACTTCCCTGGCACAATCACTTTTGCTCCTCCTACTAGATCATCGTTTCCCATTCCCCTTTGCTTATTTCCACCTCCTCTATGAAAGTAGAAATATTTTCCATTTTCTCCCACAAGCAAATCTACAAAATTACCTGCATTGGAGCCTATGTTCTTTGTCCTCTTGTGAAAAAGAAAATTGCCTTATATGTATTTATCCTACTTAAGGTTGTGATGGTTAAGATGACTTTGAGATATGCCTGCAGATTGATGGAACACACTTCTGGATGTGCCTTATTGAGTCATGGAGGTGTGACCCCAGGTCTATATCTGGTCCCTCATCCCAGTGGTATCCCCTTCCTGTACTTCCCAGCAATCATGAGTGAAGAAGCTTTGCTAAGCTTCCCGTCATGCTCTTCTGCCATGCCTTTCAGCCATATTCCTGGCATGGAGTCAACCAACCACAGACTGAATACCCTACCTGATGAGCCATAGTAATCCTTTCTTCCTCTAAGGTGAGTATTCTGGGTATAGAGTTATTCTGCAGCAATGGAGAAAAAGTTGGTTAATTGAAGGCTAATCCCCAACTCCATGGCTGCTAGCCTCCATTCTAGGACCTCATCCTACCCAGGGCCTATTGTTGCATATCATTGGTTTTTCTCTTCTTTACTGGATCATTCTTTTCCCTCTGTGCTAAAATTTTTAGAGTTATTTATTCTTATTGTCTCTACTTCATCCTCTGCTATCCTTTCCTATGCCCACTTTAATCAAGATTTCGGTCTCTCCATTTATTAAGCTACTCTTTACAAGGCCACCAAAGATCTAAGTATTTCTCAGTCCTCTTCTTACAGACAGCTGATCTGAGTGCAGATAATCACTCCTTCCTTGTTAGGATACTTTATGCTCTTGGTCCATCAGACTCTTCATTCTTTAGATTTTCTAAATCTTCTTTAGTGATTCCTCATCACTGAGCTTTCTTCAGGCATCTTCTCTATTATATTCACTCTCTAAATATAATAAGAATCCAGCTCCATAGTTTTAAGTAGCATCCACAGAATGTCTCCTAAATTAGTCTCCCCGGCCTCCACATTATCACTGGACTCCACTGCGTACTTGAACTTATTATTTGGAGATTTAATAGAATTTGGAACCTAAACAAAAGTTAATTTCTTGATTTCAGCTCTTCATTTTCCACCAAAACCTATTCCTTCTCACAAAGTGCAACCTCCAGTACCCTAGCTAGTGAGGCCAAAAATGTTAGCATTTTCTAATGTACCTTCTATTCAATACCTAATCACAAATTCTGGTAGCTCTTCCATCAAAATGTCTCCAAAAACTTACTATATGTTACTGCTTCCACCAATACCATGAAGGATGCTTAATGACAGCCACTGGCTTCCTCACTGGCCTCACTGAGTTTCCTTTGACTCCCACAGCTCCTTCACCTAGACATTTGAGTAGGCCTTTGCACCTGTAAGTCAAAACAGACTCTCCTGCTGAGGCTCCCCCACCTAACTCCAACTATAATCTAAGAGCTTTGGCCTGACCTAAAGAGCTCAATGGACCTCAACCTCAGATACCCCTTATCTCCTCTCCTATCCTCTTTGACCTTCCCAAGCTTTTAGACAGAGGCTATGACTTCCTGGGATTTCAAAGATTACTCATTAGAACTGAAGCACTGGACCCCAAACCATTAGATATTACCTTGATTATGTAATGCAGATTACTCTCTGAATATCCTTCTCTCTGCATATATTGCAGAGGTAAATATAGGCCTCCTACTTAGCTCACCTCACAGTATACACCTGCTTCTTGCCATTCTCAGTCACTTTTCCTCAAGTCACTTGTCCTTCATGACTAAATAAAACCTGGGTTTGGCCCTAGATTGAGGCCTTCATTCCAGATAGCCACCATCACATCTGGACTTAGGACCTCTTGGCTCCCTATAACTATAAATATACTTTTGTGTCCTTATTCTCACTGTGGGTTGCTCTGGAAGTGGTAGATTGGAACTAACTTGAGATTCTAGTAATTTTATCCATGGGATTAAAAATATAAGCTTTGTAGACTGGGAGGGCCAGAAAGGGCTCTCTATAATGAAGTACTAATATTTAGTGCTAAAATAATATTAAGTGCTAAAAAGACCAGATAAGGAGGAGATATATAAGCTATGAGGAGTTGAAGAAATTTTAAATAAGGTCGTCAGGAAATATCTCAATAAGATTTTTTTTAAGGAAATGAAAGAGGAAAACAAGAAAGCAAATATAAGTTCGAGGACCTGGGTTTGGTCTCAGACAGGTAAGGACGTCAGTGTGCCTATTGCAGGGAGAGTGGGAGAAGAGAACGTCGTGAAGTGCAAAGAGATGATCTGACCCAGCCAGATCACCTTGGGCCCCACAGGTGAGAGGAGGACAGCTGGTCTTCAGCCATAGGTCAGGTGAGAAGAGCCTTTGGGAGACAGAGAGTGGTAAATGCCAGTATTTGCCTTAAGTTTTTCAGAGATAATTTCTTTGCTAAGAATGAGAGTGGAGAGTATGAGCAGAGGAGAGGGGGGATTTTACCATAATGCACACGAGAAATGAGTGTCTTCAGCCAGAGAAATGGTATAGCCAGGGTCAAGAAGTAGTCCCCTTGGTAGGCATATTTTAAAGGCAGAACTGTAAGGGTTTGTAGCTCTAACAGCTTCAAGGTGGTTGTTAGGTAAATAAAAGTGCCAAGGATACAACTAATGTTATTGACCTGAGCAACAGCTGGGGAAGATGGCTTAACCTGTGGTAGTGACAGAGGCAGGAGAGGCAACTTGGGGGGGTGGGGGTGAGTGCCAATACTCATCTTTTTCAACGATCGGAATCAAACCCAGGCTCTTTCCACTGAGTTACATCCCAAATCCTTTTTGTTTTTATTTTAAGACAGGTTTTCCTTAAGTTGCTAAATTGTCCAAGCTGCGTTTGAATTTGGAATCTTCCTGTCTCAGGCTCCCAGAATACCAGAAGTTTTTAAAGTATATATTTGGTACTTTAGAGAAAGGTCTATAGGGTGCCCAGGGTCTCACTACTAGATCAGACTTGTAGTGATCCACCTGTGTACAGCCTCCCAAGAGCTGGGATTACAAATGCGCACCACCATGCCCAGTCTCAATTGCCTTCTCAGTGTGCACTAGGGGGCAGGGCCAGCACGGCAGGACCAGGGATCAAATCTCCTGCCCCTGCACCTGCTTGCAGGCGCTTTAATCTGCTGAGCTCTTTGGCCAGCTCCAGAATGCTAGAATTAAACACATATGCCAATGTGCTTTTAAATGGATTAAGATGCTGACTATACAAGTATCCAATGAAAAGGTCAAGTAGTTGGACATGGAACTCTGCTCAGTTTTTGAATAGCACCACCACATTGGTTACATGAATTGCTCTTTTAAATTATTGTAGTAAAAAGAGTTGAAAGCTGGCCATAATGATACAGAAACTTCAAGCAGAACTGAATCATTACAGGGAACTGGAAGCATGCACAATTATTAAAAGAGTGAAAGGCAGAGAAGATTTCAGAAAATTTAGAAATAGAAGAGCCATAGCGAAACATTCGTGATGATTACCTCCATTTTCTTGATGAGAAAGGACACAAATAATGTGCTGAGACTCAGAGGGGTAGACAAGTGAGTAGATGATTGGAGACAGGAGTAGAAATGGACTGCTCATGGAAAGGATGTCTCTCTACTGAGCCTATTCACAATTTCTCAAGAACATAGTTAGGATTGTGAGTTAATGGTGTTTCGTGCTGCTTTCCCACCCCAGTGCAACCCTATGGAAAGCAGTCTTGTTTCAAAGTTTTGAAGGAACACAATTGCATACTACGTGCCAGTAGGAGATCCAAACAGAGATTCAACTCTGCACTGATAGAATGTAGAATTTTTTCAGTTGTTTCAGAGCGGCTGAATTGACCTTTTTTAGGTCTAAGACAAGGTGCAGGAATTTCTAAGAAGTACTATGTATGATTTTGTTCATTGGAGAAAGTGTTGGTTAGAGTTGCTGCCACTGTTAACAAGAATAATCCTAGGAGCAAAGGATGCCTTGACCTGTGTTAGGAGCCACCTCCCATCAAGAGCAGCCTTGGGAAACAGTGGATTGCTCAAGATCAGAGAAAAAGGTCAACATATAACAAAATACTGAAGGTTTCTATCCTCTATTTTTTTTCCTTTATGGTGCTGTCAACTGAACCCAGGACCTTGCATATGCCAGGCAGACACTACACTACCACTCTGCTCCTCACCTTCAATTATTCTAGAACAAATCATCATGAAGGAAAAAGTTTTGTCAGAGTTCATTGCCTACCTACTAACTGGGAAAAAAATAGATTTCTGGTTGTTTGTTATAATTCTTAATAAAGAATATAAATAGTTATTTTCACCTCCCCTCACCAAGTGCTAGTTTAAGCTCACAAAATCTGGCTTTGAATGTTGCACAAAGTTTTAAATAATAATGTCTTTTTTGGATAAAGTATTCATGATAACTTTTTAAATTATCTTCTTTTTTAGTGCTAATATTAACTTTAAACTAATACTCTGGTTTCTCTTCAGATCGTATAAATCTTTCGCCTTTTAAACTATATTTGGTCAAGTGGAAGAGATATTCACGTGGCATTATTTATTTATTTATTTATTTACTGTTGATACCGTGAATTGAACTCAGGACCTCGAACTTGCCAGGCAGGCACTGAAGCTGCTGAGCTTTCTCCCGAGTCTCTCACATGGTATTTTTTTTTTTTTTCTGACACGGTATTTTAAATGTTCAAATAAATTCCAAGTAGGTCAACTTTATGTGAGTGTTGAAAAGTGTTTTCTTTACATGGCTGATTTCATTATAAAGTATGTGTCTTTCCCTCAAGAGGACTCTTTAATCAGGGTATGACTCCATATGTACTACAGAAACATTCTAAAACATTTGACCAAAACCAGGATGTCGGGATGTATCTGGCATATTTTTATTTAAAAGATTTAAAATTTCTACTTACTAATGACCATTTAACTCATGCTGTTGAGCTTGGCCAATTAAATTAATCACATGAAATAAAATGAGAGCTAACGATGATATCTAAAATAAAAATTTTAATGGCTACTGGCCATGAAATTTCCTTCCATAAACTCATAAAGATTGTGTGTGAGGTGCAAATTTTCAGTGTACAAGCAGCACTTTCATTTTGTGGGTAGGGCTGGGGACTTTACAATGTGGTACAGCCTATTTTATATAAAGAATGTGAAGATAGAAATATTCAAGCCTTTCAGGGCTATGAGAGTTTTCATTCTCTCATTTCCCTGGATATGCCAAGCTCACAGACTCTAGCACTTACAGTCTGCCTGTCTCAGTAGCTTGGACAAGCAAGTACCTCTGGCCAGCTAACCTTTATGTTCTGAATCTTCAAAGCAAGAAGAAGAAAGAGGAGAGAGTAAATATTTCTGTTTGCTTGCTTTTGCAGCAAGAAATAAATTTGCCTTTTTCAGAGCATTTGTTTTCAGGTAAATATTGTAATTTAGCCAGTGACATCTTATGTATTTATTTATCTATAAGTAATGCGTGTGATTATCCTGGGGTATAATAATAAATAATCTTATTGGTTTGGTATCCTTAACTGTTCCAGGGACCTGCAAGTTCTTGTAGCATTTTCCCCCCACTTTTTAGTAAAAAAAACTAAAAAACTGCATCCTTTCCAAGATGTGTATTTCCACAATTAATCTCTATGCTTAAATTTTAAAACTGTTTCATTGCTTTCTGAGAATTATTGCTTATTTTGTGGTCCTGTCGAACTTTAATTTTGTACCAGAGTAATTCACTCAGGGCCCAGCAGCATGGCTCAGTGATCTAAAGCGCCTGCTTAGGAAAGCTTAGGCGGCTGCAGGGACCGCGGTTCGATCCCCGGCACCACATGCTGTGCCATCCCTACCCTCAGAGCAGGCTGAGCCAGCCATAAAAAGAAATAAATAAACAAATAAAAGTTCTGAAACAAGAAAAAATTTCTTAAAAAAAAAAGAATAATTCATTCAGAAAGTAAGGTCTGCTAAACTTATCAGTATCCCTTATCTTTACCAAACAGAAGATATCTTAGCTCCTCTTACATCTGTTCTGTGCCACTTCAGGGAACCACAACCCAACTATCTTTGACCAACAGCTCCACCTACTGGTTGTATTAGCAACTTACTAAAGCTGTTTTAGCATTTGCACAACCTGAGCTCTCAAGTTTACTGTTACACTCAACATTTTCTTGAATTAAAAATACAGCTATGCTAGTTCAATCACCAGAAAAAGCTCCAATCATCACTCAGATCTGTAAAACTCATCCCCACAGAGCTCGGACTATCCTTTCCGTGATTCAGACCCACACTTTCCCAATTGGGAAGTCTTCCATTTTGTTCTTTAGAACCCACTGTCACCAACAAAATTTGTTATATCCCCGTAGTCTTTTTTACATTATCTTTACCTCTAGATTCTGAATGAAACCTGGCCTTCCCACAGTCATGTCAAATTAGCCTCTTTTCCTTCTTCCCAGACATCTTTGCTTCCTTTGAGGCTCAGCCTGGGATCAGTCCCCATATGTGGCAATCATCAGACTGTATCTGTATCCCATCTAAGCCATTCCTATCATTCCTTGCAGATTGTCTTGCTAGACCTGCTGTCTCTCTTTCCACCACAATTCTCTTAATTCTTGATGATTTCAACATAATTGAGACAAACTTTGCAATGATCTAAATAATCTCAGGTTCTTGACATCCACTTCTCTATGTTCTTTCTCCACATCAGCCACCTACCCATAGTCACACCTTAGCCCTTGTTATTAACAATAGCTGCACCTGCATCATGTCAATTTCAGACACCACACACCTAGCAACTCTGGTATCTTCACCACACTCTAAACACTTAACCTTACCTTAGCATTTATCTTTCACCTCTTCATGTTCTAATTTACTTTTGTCTTCAATTAAGACTCAATAGTTAGGGCCAGGGATATTACTCAGAGCCAAGGATATATCTCAGCGGCATAAATGCCTGCTTTGCAAGTGCAAGGCTCCACGTTCAACCCCTGGTACTAAAAAAAAATACTCAACAGTCCAGCATAATCATTAATTTGTGTACATCCTGGTTTCCTTGTCCTTCTTCCCATTAAATTTACTTGTTTCTATCTGGGAGTATTGTATCAATTTGACTGGACCGATGAAGCACACTTGTGGATATTTTTGTATGGGGCATGGAAGTATGATCTTAGGTACTACATGTGGTTTCTTCCTCTTTCCTTTCTTCCTGTTTTGTGTCCCAGCCCCATGAACTAAGCGGTTTTACTTGCCCATGATATGTCTGTGAGGGAGCTATCCAACCATGGATTAAATTTACTAAGATTCTAAACCAAATTAAACCATTCCTCTCTTAAATTGTGGATATCAAGTATTATGTCTGAGCAATGAGGAAGCTGACAAATATCCTAGTATATCTACATTTTCACCCCCTTCTTCCTGTTTCCGAACTGCAAAGCAACTGGAGAGAAACACACACTTCTGCTGGCAGAGCTAACTTTTATTTCTGATTATTGGCCTCAAGGGGGCCCTTGACTGTCTTTGTCTTATCACTTTCTTCTCTTATTCTTTCAGCTAATGTCTCCTTTTCTCTTCAAACCTACAACATGTCATCTTTTATTCTACTGTAATTCTCTTTATTGCCACTTCAATGACCTTGCTTGTTATTATACTAAAAAATAGAAGCAATTAGAAGGTATTTCCTCATGCTCTTACCACCAAATACATTTCTCCTTCATTGGTCTCCACTCTGCCTTTCCTTCTGTCATATTGTCTCTACTCTTATCTCAGGAAAATTCCATGTGTAAAACAGATCTCCCCATCTACTCAAGGGTGCTCTTTCTAAAGTCACTTATCTTTTCTGCACAACTGATATTTTCCTTTTTTTTTTTTTTTCTTTGACAGTGTCTCATGATGTAGTGTGAGCTAGCTTTTAACTCCTTCTGACCAACTTATTCTAAAATGGAGCCAAGTAGATTTTATATTAAGTTCTAAACAAGGCAATCAGTATGCTGGGGAAAATTCAGGCAACAAAATGTCACTTGCCACTTGCTCTGGCTTCTGACCTCTGCTGTCCACCTTCTGCATAGAGTTCTAATATCCAAACAGAAACTTAAAAAATAAGATGAACAGGCAAATATACCTCCTTAGAGGCCAAATTGGCTGAAATTTCTGAATAAGATTCAAAAGGGGAAAAAGACCAAAGGCTCTGCTGAAATCAGGACCTTTTTCTCTCAAACCAATGACTGAACAGGAAAATAATAAATTAAGAATAAATTTGAGATGGAATTCAGGCAGAACTTGAACTCACAAGCCTCTCCAGGCATATGTTACCTCACCCAGCTCCAAGCTCTTTCTTTGCTTGGTTCTTATTTTCTAGGCTTTTTTGTTTGGTTTTCACTTCATTTTTAGCTTTTCTTCTCTATATCTCCACTCATATCCCATCTCCTTTTGGTTCTTCCTCACATCCTAGATCTCTACCCCTCAAATTGCAGGAGTGTCCTATCCTCAGATTTCTCCTTTAGCACTCATTTACTCTTCTGGTTGTCTCACAGCCTCCTCTGACTTTAAATATCATGCACAGACAGACAGCTCCAAATTTGTATTTACAGCCCAGACCTCTGCTTGGAATTCTAAACTCACACATTCAATTTGATATCAACATATAGAAGACTAACAGGCATCTCCAATTTATCCCATCCAAAACTGAGCTGACAATCTCAATCCTGTGTGTCCAATTCCATAATAGTAAAAAGTAATTCTCTTCTCTGTCTTTTTTGAGTCTTGTTGGAGTCTACTCATATCCACGAACCTTTTTTTTGTTGTTGTTTTTTATTTATTTTGCTTAAAGCCTACGTCTAGGTTGAGTCTTCTAAAGACACTGCACCATTCCAGAAAGAAAGAATTTCTACTGTCAGGCCAAAGGCAGGACAGTGTGGATACAACTGCCTGTTCCTGGGCATTGCATACAGTAAGGAACAAAGACTAGGGATCCTATTGTTCAGTAAATGGTCCACTGTAAGTTTTAAAAATCATTCTACCTACTTCACTCTAAATAGTACTAACCCAGTCTCAAATACCTATGTTTGCATTTGGCCTCTGCTTTTAACATTTTCATTGGAAAATCAGTTCCAAGCAGCTAGATAATAAATGTATCTTTGAAACATTGTTCAAATATAAATAAGAAAACCACTTCCTCTTCAACTAAAACAAATTTAAAGATAGAATTTTCTTGTCTGACTTTGTCACAGCAAATAAAACATTGCTGAACACTTATTTGGGTGTTAATTGTACCGCATCTCTATCCCCCTGCAAAGACAGAGATTTTTTTTTTTTTCTGTAATACCATGACTTAATGCTGAAGACAGAGATATTTTACAAAATTAACTAAGTAATACACAGGTGTGGTCACAGAAAGAATTTCATGAGCAAGTCAGTCAAAGATGGATCCGGGGGGCTGGGGAGATAGCTCCGAGGCACAAGTGCCTGCTGGGCAAGTGCAAGGTCGTGAGTTCGAACCCTGGTCCCACAAAAAAAAAAAAAAAAAAAAAAAAAAAAAAAAAA
>PVJA010050494.1:0-13185 GCA_004027025.1 Myocastor coypus | reverse complement strand
GAGGGGGAAAGGGAAGTGGAAGAGAGACTGCCCAGATGGAATCACATAATTTTAAAATAGAGAGGCTATTAAAGAAAATTTAATTCTCTTATTTTACAGATGCGGAACCTGAGGTAAGTGTATCACATCACCTGGCTAGTGACTCAAAAACGCCAGTTCCCAATTCAATGAATGTGTGTGCGTGACACATCCAGATTTTAAGGTCACTGAAGTACACAACTAAGAAGAATGTAAAAATATAGCCACTCTATTTTATATTACTTTGTAAGAGAAAATACACCACCACATAAACAGAAGGAAGGAGGAGGGGTTGAAGAGAGAGAAGGGGAACAGGGAAAAAAATTGTACCTTCTACAAATTCTCTGTGCTGAATGTTATCATTATGTATATCTAAAATATAACAATGAAATCTAATTTTTTTAAAAAAGAACCTATTATGTTACTGAGTTTTAAATATCCTTTTCCCCTCTGTAGTTAAAGAAAATCATTGTGAATATTAATGTCAACACAAAAAATCTTTTATTACCCTAGAACAAAAATGGACCCCCTTCACTGAAATTAGGGTCAAACATAGAAAACTTTAAAATGTCTTCTTCAGAAATGAATATTATGACATAATTCTGCCTTAAACACAAATTTCAAGATAATTTTCTCCTGAAATGTATTTGTTTTTATAAAATGATTGTCAAACCTCCTTAAATCAAGTAACACCTAAAAAGTTATCAATAGATAGATGAATAGGAGATATCAATATCAATAAGAAACAAAAAACTTACACAAATAATGTTGTGCTGCCTGCCAAGCCTTCATGTACCATGACAGCAATGATATAAAAGCACCTATCAACTTCTAGGTCAATGTGATGAACCACCACAAGACAGCTACACTAACAACACAAATTTATAGGATGAGCAGCAGCAACAGCTAAGCCATAGTAAATTGTTTCACTTTGTGATATCATACAAAGTAATTTCAAAAAAGAAAATTAAGTACTGGATATTAACATACTAAAAACCAAAGTACAGTCATTCCTTAGTAGCCTAGGAAGTTTCAAGGCCTTTGTAAGATGTTTAAGTCTCCTTCTGTAAAATGGTATATACTTGTATATAACCTACTCGCATCTTCTCATGTACTTTTTTTTTTGAGACAGGGTCTCGCTATGCAGCTCAGGCTGGCCTTGAGCTCACTTCTGTAGCCCAGGCTGGTCTCGAACTCGCACCAATCCTCCTGCTTCAGCCTCCCGAGTGCTGGGATTACAAGCATGAGCCACCATGCCCGGCTTTCTCATGTACTTTAAATCATCTTTAGATAATTTATACTACCTAATATAACATAAAAGCTATATAAATGATTGCTCTGTTGAATCTGGTTATTACATCTAGACATTTTTTGGTAGAGCTTCTGGGATCTTCTATGAAGGGATATGAAGACTGAAAAAAGTCAGATACTCCAAATTCAAGGATACAATCCAAAAATGGACATTTGAGATGATCTGACAACTAGACACTTGTCAGAAGAAAAGTACAAATTGAAAAAAACATATGAAAGAATGTTCAACATCACTGATTATTTGAGACATGCAAATTAAAACTACATTGAGATTCCATCTCATTCCAGAAAGAATAGCAATTATCAAGAAAACAACCAATAACAACTAATGGCAGGGCTGGCTATGGAGAAAAAGGAACCCTTCTCTACTACTCAGGGGCGTGGACTGAGGGGGATGGACTTTTAAAACGTATCTTTTTATATAAAGGGGTATTACTCAGCCATAAAAATAAAATTGAGACTTTATAGCTATGGACCTTAAGACCATAAATCATAAGTGAATTAAGTCATAAACATACATATAAATACCGCATTCTCTGGTATGAGAAAGTCAAACACAAGTAAGAAACTAAATGTACCAAAAATCAATAGCATTCCTCTATACATATAACAAACTCACTGAGAGAAATTAGAGAAACAATATCCTTCAAAATAACATCCAAGTGGCTGTGAAGATTCCTCAGTAGACTAGGTACTTGCCTGGCAAATGCAAGGACCTGAGTTCAATCCCCAGTCCTAAAAAAAAAAAAAAAAAAAAAGGCATCCAAAAAAATGAAATAAGCAATAATCTAACTAAGGAAGTAAAAGATCTATACAATGAAAATTACAACATTCTTAAAAAAAGACATCAAGAGGAGCCTGTGGGTTAGCTCAGCTGTTTAAGCATCTGCTCAGGCAAATGCAGTCAGGCACAGGGGATCAGGGTTTGATCCCCAGCTCCACACCCAGCTCCACAAATCTTACCCAACATGCCCTAAAGGCAGCCTGACCCAGGAAGCTAAAAAAAACAGGATTTGTGAAAATGGAAAGATATTCCTTGCTCCTGAATAGGAAGAACCAATACTGAAAATGGCCATACTTCAAAACTTGTTATATAGATTTAATGCATTCCCTATCAAAATACCACCAACAAACCTTACAGATCTATAAAAAACATTCCTACAATTTATTTGGAATCAGAAAAGACCTAGAATAGCAAAGACAATCCTGGGCAAGAAAGGCAAGGCAGGAAGCATTATAATCCCAGACTTGAAATTATACAACAAAGCTACAGTGATAAAATCACCATAGTACTGGGAAAAAAACAAAAAAAACAAAAAAAAACAACCGATTTATGGATCAGTGGAACAGCTCAGAAGAGGCAGGCACAACTACAAACACACTCGGCCATCTTATTGGTTTTTTTTAAGAATTTTTTATTTTATTTATTTATTTTTTTCTTGTTTCAGAACCTTTATTTGTTTATTCACTCATTTTTATGGCTGGCTCAGCCCGCCCCAAGGGCAGGACTGGTGTGGCATGTGGTGCCGGGGATCAAACCGCGGTCCCTGAAGCTGCCCAAGCTTTCTCAAACAGGTGCTTTAGACCACTGAGCCATCCCACCAGGCCTCAGCCATCTTATTGTTGACTGATGAGCCAAACATGTTTGCTGGAAGAAAGATAGCCTCTTTAATAAAAGGTGCTGGAAAAACTGCCTCTTCACATGCTGAAAACTAAAACTAGGCTCAGTTCTATCACTGTGCACCAAAGTCACAATAGATTAAAGATCTAAACCTTAAAGCAGAAACAAGCCGGGCGTGGTGGCGCACGCCTGTAATCCCAGCACTGGGGAGGCTGAGGCTGAGGCTGGAGGATCGGTGCGAGTTCAAGACTAGCCTGGGCTACAAAAGTGAGCTCAAGGCCAGCCTGAACTGCATAGTGAGACCCTGTCTTGAAAAAGACGAGAAAAAAAAAAAAAAAAAAAAAGCAGAAACACTGAATCTGGAAGAGAAAGTAGATGGAAATCTTGAAGACATAGGAGTAGGCTGACAGTTCATGAACAAAAATGAAACTGCATGGGAAATACTTCAAAGAATCAATAACTGAGATCTCACCTTATTGAGAAGTTTATACTTGTAAAAAGAAATCATCAAGAGTGAAAAGACAACCCACAAATGGGGGGAAAATTATAACCAACAATCACTCAAAGAACTATCTAAATTATATAAAGAACTAAAAAAAAAAAAAAATTAAAGATCCAATCTAAAACTGCACATGTGAGGAAGAAATACAAGTGGCAAATAAATACATGAAAAAATGTTCCACAACACTGGTCATTCGAGAAATGCAAATTAAAACAACACTGACATGCTATCTTATCCCAGAATGAATGGCTATCATTAAGAAATAAACTAATAACAAATTTTGGAGAGGCTGTGGGGAAAACTTCACTGTTAGTGGAAATGTAAACTGGTACAACCGCTATGGAAATCAGTGTGGAGATGCCTCAAAAAAACTATAATTAGAAGTTTCATTGAACCCCTTCTGTTTTTCCAAAAGAACTGAAAACATCATACCATAGTGATACATGTGCACCCATGATAATAGCAGCACAATTTGTCACAGCCAACTCTTGTAAACAACCAAAATGTCCTATCACTTGAGGAATGGATGAAAAAGATGTGATATTTTTATACAGTAGAGTACTACTCAGCTGTAAAGAATGATAAACTCAAAGCCTTCATACGTAAGTGGATGCAACTAAAAGCTATACTCATAAGTGAAATAAGTGAAATAAACCAGACTCACATGTGTAAATATTGTATTGTCTCTCTAGTGTAAGATCCTGAAAGAAGTAAAGCCTGACAGGTGTAATAGATATAATAAAATGGAAAGTAACAGAACTTAAGGACTAAGCTATGAAGAGGAAAGGAGAAAAGTAGGAAATAAGGAAGGGGGAACTCATCCAAGGATATATACACTGGATAGATGAGATGATTGTACT
The DNA here is from genome assembly GCA_004027025.1 of Myocastor coypus. NCBI lineage: Eukaryota > Metazoa > Chordata > Mammalia > Rodentia > Myocastoridae > Myocastor > Myocastor coypus. Next base: position 8,873 of record PVJA010050494.1, on the reverse strand, counting down.
AATAATTTCCATCCGTGTTTTTGAAAATAGGACTTAATGTTTAGAATTTTCACCTTGACTAACTCTGTATGCTAATATCTGTGATCTGAGCAATTACACAGATGATAGCAATGTATAATACAAATCCCATGGTTGAATACCTCTCATCTTGGTCTTCTAAATGTATGCTATCTCTATGTTTTACAAATTATTATACTCTTAAAATAACCTAAAAAAAGACAAAGAACAAAACTAAGATATCTTGAAAGCAGTGGTAATATTCAATTATTTGTCCAATATTGCATAACTATATCTGTTAATCTGAGCAACAGATTTAATGATAAAAAAGATAATATAACAGTCACTGCTAATTAGCTATTCCTGTTTTGAAAATCTGTAATGTATATATTGTTGTATGTTACCCTGTTTCTTCTCTTCTATTTGTTTTTGCTTGTTTTTACTCTTCAAAATAAAATAAAATTAGGTGGGCCGGGGAGATAGCTCAGGGGCACAAGTGCCTGCCTGGCAAGTACAAGGTCCTGAGTTTGATCCCCGGTTCTGAAAAAGAAAAGAAATAATAATAATAATAATAATAATGAAACTAGAAAATAAATAAGAACCTAAATGTATAATCATACTGTGACATAGAGAGAAACTGTTCAAAAGGATAGCGGAAATAGAGAGGAGGAGGAGGGGAAAGGAAGGGAAAGAAAAAAAAATGAGAAAAGCAGGATAAAATGAAAAGTGAGCTTTATGAATGAGGAATGGAAGGAGGTACGCAAAGAAGGGGTGCAAAACAGGAAATAGGAAAAGAGGAGGAAACAAGGACAGACACAAATTTCCTACAATTAATGTGGTCATGCATACCTAAAGTATACCAATAAACTTAAATTTTTAAAAAACAGCTTTCGAGATTTTTCCAGAGTACTCAAATATACACTTTTGGAAATAAGAATTTCTGTCTTCTAGCACAAAAGCACTTTTGAGGACAAATGGTATTTCGATGTTAAGTGATTTTACTTACTTGCTTTCTTATGCAGTAACTTGTGGGTAGCCCAACTTCCTTTAAAACATTCCTAAAAGACCAAATAAGCAAATTAGTGCAAGACTTTTCTTAACTAGAAACATTGTTAAAGATTGTTATATTTAATATAATGATTGCTGATTTTATTTGTACTAACTAAAACATAAAGGGAGCGCAAACTAAGTATTTGAGAAAAATTTAAAAAATAACACCTATTAATCATTGCAATTTTGAGGCTGGCAAGATGGCTCAGCAGTCTAAATAAAGCACCTGCTTAAGGCAGCTGCAGGGACTGCGCGGTTTGATCCTTGGCGCCACGTGCTGCGCCAGCCACACCCCCAGGGTAGGCTGAGCCGGCCATAATAATAATAAAAATTAATAAATAAATAAACATTGCAATTTTAAAATAAACTTCACTTCAAGTAAGCAAATAACATTAGTCTACACATTAAATAATCACAGTATTTCAATTCCATCTCACCAAATTAGAAGGCATGTAAAAAGATACAAGAGCCAATGTATGAAAAAAAAATTGTACTGAAAAAAATTATAAGGAAATGTTTAAAAGTTCTTCTATTATTCATAGTAAATTCCCATCTAAACAGCTAGTACAGTTTCTACAGCCCAGATTCAAGTGGTATCACCTTAAATCGTCCTTGTCATACAACATACTCAGAGTGCTGAAGTCACAGTGAGAGTCAACATCACTGACTAACTATAATCAGAATGGATACTAGGAAGACAAGACTTCTTACACAGGAAATGTGTTCATGTAACATATCTCAATTTCTAGTAACAAGCAACAAATTATGAAAATAAACTCAATAAATTGAATTCAATAGGAAATGAACCAGAAAAATAATTCAGTAGTCACAGATCTTATTTATTCTTGGGATTATCATGTCTGCTTCAAAGAGTTCCACTCAAATAAATAATTCAAACTACCAAGAAAATTTACAGATTTCTACTGTTTCCTTGTTTGGTTTTGTGGTTTTTCAGACCATTTCCCTATGTAGTTTCAGGCTGGTCCTGAATTCACGAGGATCCTTGTGCCTCAACCTCCCAAATGGTAGGATTACAGGCATGCAAACTCCCAGCCCCAGTATACAAATGTTTTATTTTTGAAAACATAGAACATGTGAGTAAAAGGAGAAAAAAAAAAAAAGCAAGAAATAAAATCCCTAAGATGTCAGTATCGAACCATATTACATAAATGGCATTAAGGTTGCCCTCCTTAACAGTTTATCCTTCCTAGTACAGCATCATTATTCATGCCCTTTACTCTCCTGTGTACACACATGTACATGCGTGTGCGCATGCACACACACACACGCACACACACACTTCACAGTTTAGTAAGGAAACCCTGGCTATGCCTAAGTCTTCCCATAGTACAACTTCCAACCTGAACTGATTTCAAAAGTATACGTAAAGCATTAAAGATGTTTCAGTTTTGAAACTATAAGCTTAGATTTTTGGAATTGGGAAGGATAACAGGCAGAATAATGGCACCTCAAAAAAGTTTATGTCCTTATCTTTAAAAACTGTAAAACTTCACACAACCCTGTACCAAAAGCAACAGCAACAGCAACCAAAAAACATAGGGAGTTTTAAAAGTGATAAATCTAAATTTAAACATAGGAATGTTATAAGTTTATGATATTTCTTTAATGAGACATTTTATTACTGTTTTGTTCTTGTACATGTTGCATTTATTGGTTGCCAAAGTTACTGATATTCCTTGACTTTACAACAGCACAAGGGAGCGTAATGTTAGAGCGCCTCCTAGTGGATTTTTTTTTTTTTGGTCTTTTTGAGACAGTCTCGCTATGCAGTTCAGGCTGGCCTTGAGCTCACTTTTGTAGCCCAGGCTGGTCTCGAACTTGCACCAATCCTCCTGCCTCAGCCTCCCAAGTACTGGGATTACAGGTGTAGGCCACCACGCCCGGCTCTTCCTAGTGGAATTTAATATAAACTTCTGTAAAATAAATTTTTAAACCTAGCTCAGACTTAACTTCTTTGTACTTTTTAGAAGTGTACAAAATTAGAAAAGAAAAAAACCTCCATATAGAGTGATCCACCCAAGTGAGGCCTCATGTAAATCATGGGGTATGTCAAGTGCACAGCTTGAGGGGCGAGGCCAGAGGACCAGGGTGGGGCTTGAGGGGCAGGGCCAGAGAGGCACAAACCATTCAACTGACAGCTTGCTCCTCCCCCCGTACCCCCACAAGCCAAGAGGCCTAAGTGGCCTCTCTTAAGAGGTAGGGAGTGGATCTTCCGGGACACGGAGGCATAGTGTCTCGAGGTCTTGCTATCTAATTCAGGCTGCTTTAAACTATGAAACCTCTCGTAACTGTGAGCTAAATAAACCTTTCCTTCCCTAAGCTTTATGAGAGGTTTATTTTTTGTTTTTGGTGCCAAGGACTGAACCCAGGGCTTCCAGCTCGCTAGACAAGCATTCTACCACTGAGCCAAATCCCCAGCCCCATCCTTCCCTAAGCTTGCCTGTCGAGTATTTGTCCCAGCAACAAAAGAAGAGTAACTAAGGCACCTGTCTCTGGGTCAGATGAGACATATAGAATTATGCCCACCAGGAGAATACAAATAAAAGCCATATTCAGCTTAGTATTCTGGGCAGGTGTCTTTCAGGAGACTGAACCTGAGACACAGTGGAGAGAACCAACACCAGAAGGAGCTATCTCCAAAAGCAGCACACTTAATCTAAGGGAAGACCAAACCATTTAGTCTAGTCTAGTTATCATTTAGGTATATAAGAAAAATACTTTGATAGTAAGTTGTGGACTTTAAAACCTTTACTGTAGAACTGTAAAGTGCTAGGTAATCTTGCCCAAGCTTTTACTTATTCCTTATAGAACTCTTGACAGTGGTTACTCTGCCAGCTGGTAAATGCCCATACAGTAGCTGCCACTCTTTAAAGCAGAAGACAAGTTTTCCCCGCATCTCTCTGATGACTCCCCATTGAAGCCAGAGAAAGCTGGATTCCTTTCTGCAGACTGATCTCTGATTGTGTGGGCCAAAAGAAACTGAGAACAGCTGAGGGGTCATGGCCAGGGCTACTCTCTGGCATGTACCCAAAGGTGCTTGGTGGAAACTGGTTCCTCACCAATGAAAAATCTTCACTTATCTATTGTACATATGTCTCTCTGCTGGTAAACTAGGAATTGTCCCTAAGTTTTTCAGTAGGACCGCTTAATGACCACCCCCACTTCAGAAGTTAGGCTAAGGTGGATTGCAACAATCTACATTTCACAAGCACTATCAGGCGAATAACTTACATTTGTGCCTTATGTTAACTAAGAGTAAGAAAGATTTTAGTCAGCCTTAACTAATGTGCTTTTAGCAATATGCAAAATGTGATTATCAGATGCTAAATACAACATTAACATGTGATCTTCAAAATTTAAATAAAACATAGTCTTGTACTGTTGCTAGAGTGTGCCTAGACGATTAGATGGAAACCACAAATGTCTGGAGACTTCTTTGCCCTAGTGCAAGGGGCAAAACTCCTCTATCTATATCTAAGGTGATGTTTTTGTAGCCTAAAAAGTGCTCCACTTCCAACTCACCTTTTATATATATGAAGTTATATTCTATTCTTTAGACATTACTATCATCAGGCCAATTGTAACTTTGCTTCAATTAGGAATATATTAATTTATGCTTATAAGTGTCTCATATGAGTACACAGTTCATGAGTTTCCTGAGAGGATGAAACTGTGTGCCAGTTTAAGGGCAGATAGGCTGCTCAGACTGTTGTCTTCCAATCTTTCCAGATGGTATACATCTGGTGTGAAACAGAATATACTCAAGGGATGCCTTGAGAGTATAAAGACAGAAGTGAGGAGGTGATGCCCATACTATTTTCTATATATGTGACCTCATGGTCAAAGTCATTGAGAGATGTTTGCTCTTACTCCTTTACTGTAACTCCCTAGAGCCAAAATAAAATGCAGAGAATAATATTAATTATGAAACACACTAGAAATACAAAGATATTGTAAAAAGAAGGAAAATGGCCATAAACACTTTATGTTCAGATTTATTTGCATTAAAAAATAGCACTCTGCTTTTTTAGAATGTTTAATACAGGCACTGGTAAAACATACTTCCCTAGATCCTTATTGTATAGAGGACCAGATTATTCTTACCAATACATTCACTACTCAGTCACCTCCAGATATTAAAAAAAGGAGCTACAAAAGATAGCTTTTGCTCCAGATAACACACTTAATACTTTAGTAAAAACTGCTTCCCTAGTGTCCTATTACTGAGACTGGGAGAAAACCAGGGAGAGAAAATAAAGAGATGAAAAAATGGCTGTCTTCATTGCAGCCTCCAAACAGACCCTAAAGTCTGATTCTCTGAGCTCCAAGAAAACACAAGGACTAAGTTCACCTCATATTTCTGTAAAAGATGAGGCCACCTTAAGAGGGACTGTCTTAAAGAGGACCCCAAACCATGCCCTGACTGCAATGGTAGCCACTGGAAGCAAGACTGCCTTCTAAGACAGAGGCCCCAGCACTCAGACTCAGCTTATCAAGTGGTTCAGTAACATTTAAGGGCCCAGGGCTGCCTCCTGCCTCTGGCGAGACTGTTATCTCTACCTGTTATCACCACAGAAGACCCTTGAGTAATTGGAACTAGACGGGGGGAAAAATAACTGGCCTATTGCTGGACATTGACACAATCATGACTTTCCTCCCAGTTACTGTACCTTAATAAAAGTAGTCTTTAAAAGGTATCTTGCTTAGCTTTCTCTTCACTCATTCCTTTTAGCTACAGCTAATCCAGCTCTCTAATTCTGGAGATTTTACTGTTTAAGTACTGTAATATAATATACTCAGGTTAGTACATATATTTCAGTACTTAGACAGTAAAATATACCTGAGTATGTATATGCCAACTAATCAAGATGATGCTGAGCCTAGTTTTTACAAATGTAATACATACTGTTATTCACGTACAAAAACATAAAGGGTATTTCACTAGTCAAAACAGCTTCTTAAGAGCAGACAGAATCCTATCATAGAAAGAAAAATTCTAAAAACACTGGCTGCCCAATGACCAACAGCTTTGGATCTATAGATGGAGCCAGACCTCATTTTTAGAAGATAAAACTCAGAGCCTCAGTGTTGAAATGGAAAACCCTACTGCAGTGCCCCTTGCTGACACCCAAGGGCTATATCCAAAACATTGAATGGGACACTGGTTTAATCTGACTAAATGCTACGTATGGCATGATAACAGTATGATTTCATCTGGTTAATTTCTCTTCTAGTATCATGCTGATAGTAAATACGGGTGAGATATTACAGATTGCATATCTCAAAAATAACACTGCCTAAGGAGGATTGGTGCGAGTTCGAGACCAGCCTGGGCTACAAAAGTGAGCGCAGGACCAGCCTCAACTGCATAGCGAGACCCTGTCTCAAAAAGACAAAAAAAAAAAAAAAAAAAAAAAAAAAACACTGCCTAATGTTTTATAATAAAATGTGTTTTAACTGTTAAAAATAGTCAAGACTACATTGTGTGTACACACACACACACACACAAGACATACAATCTTTGTGCATACTTCATTTTTATTTAACATAAACATGGGTAGATGTTAAAATGCCATGATTTCAGTCAGCATTTGCAAGTATTTTTCTTTTTATGCACTTAGTTCAAGGTCTACTACACAAATCGGACTCATAGCGATCCTCCTGTTTTCAGCCTACCAAGCGCTGAGATTACAGGCTCTTACCACTACACCCAGTCTCAATCAGGTTACCCAGGGTGAGAGGCCTACAGACACACAGAACATCAAACCCAGTTGCTGAGCCTGCCTAAGCAGGTGCTTTAAGCCACTGAGTTATCTAGCCAGCCCCAGTATTAACAAGTATTTTTAAGTTAACAGACAAAAACATTTCCCTAGTCTCTTACAGATATTCTGTAAATTTCTACATCTTAAGTATAAAAACAAAGGCAGTAAGTTTTCAGTTCAAAGCCATACAAGCAAAAAATAAAACAGATTTCATTGTTTTCTCAGAAGGTGTAACCAGGACCAGCGAGATAGCTCAGCAGTTTAAAGCACCTGCAGGCAAGCTTAGGCAATCACAGGGACAGCGGTTCAATTCCTGGCACCACATGCTGTGCCAGCCCCATCCCCAGGGCAGGCTGAGCAGGCCATAACATGAATAAATTTTTTTTTAAATTATTAAGTAAAGTATTATCCTTTAAAACAAACAAACAAACAAAAAAAAAACAGAAATGTAGATACAACTTATCTGAACGTGTAGGACGCAATAAAGGCTAACTTAAGAGGAAAATTTATAGCACTAAATTTTTACATCAGGAAAACAGAAAGAGTCCAAATAAACAATCTTGTGCTATGCCTCAAGTCCCTAGAAAAAGAACAGCTAGTAAAGCCCAAAGCCCAAGGAAGGTAGGAAATTACAAAGACCAAAACAGAAATAGGGGATAGGGAGATAGCTCAGCTGCGTAATTGCCTGCCTCACAAGCACAAGGTCCTCAATTCAATCACTGGTACTGTGAAAAGAAGAAAAAAAGAGAAAAGATGTCCTTTTGGGGGCTTGCCAGGTAGCTCAGTTAGTTAAAGCACATGATCCAGGAAAGCCTCTCAGGCACCAGGGACCATGGCTCAATCCTCTTCCCCCACACGAAGCATGAGACTTGCCCTTAAGGCAGCCTCAGTCAGGAGAAAAAACAAAACAAACAAACAAACAAAAAAACAAATTGGGAGGGCAGGACTTGCCAGGTAGTTCAGTTGGTTAAACCACACATTTTGGCAGCCTCTCAGGTGCCTGGGACTGCAGTGAGATCCCCTCCCCTACATGTAACTGATACCTTAAGGCAACCTCAGCCAGCAAAAATAAATAAATACAATGGAGACTAAGAAAATAACACAAAGAATTAATGAACTGAAGAGTTGGATCTTTCAAAGAATAAATAAAATTGATAAAACCTAGTCAACCTTGTCAAAAAAAAAATTCAAATTCATGCAATAAATAATGAAAAGGGTGAAATTACTACAAACCCTACAGAAATTCAGAAGATCATCAATACCTACTTGCACAATTTTTACTCTATCCAGATGGAAAACATAGAAGAAACAGACAGATTCCTAGATGCACATGAACTACCAAAGCTAAACCAAGAAAAAATTCTGAATAACACAGTTTCAGTCAATGAAATTGAAAATGTAAGCAAAAAGCCTACCAACAAAGAAAAGCCCAGGTCCTGAAGGATTGATTCACAGCTTATTTCTACAAGAAATTCAGGAGACTTAATGCCAACTCTTCTGAAATTCTTCAATGAAACTGAAAGGAAAACAATTCTTCCAAACTCACTCAGGGAGGAAAGTATGGCTCTGATACCAAAACCAAAGAAGGACTAAACCACAAATGAGAAATACAGGGCCAGCGAGATGGTTCAGTGGTCTAAAGCACTTGCTTAGGCAACCTTAAGCAACCACAGGGACTGTGGTTCAATCCCCAACCCCAGGGCAGGCTGAGCTGGCCATGAAAGAAAGAAAGAAAGAAAGAAAGATACAGGCCAATATCCCCAGTAAATATAGATGCAAAAATCCTCAATAAAATACTAGCAAACAGAATGCAGCAAATCATCAAAAACCTTATATATCCCAACCAAGGGAGATGGATCCCAGAAATGCAGGGATGGTTCAATATATGCAAATCCATGAATGTAATGCACCACATCAACAGAGTCAAACACAAAATTCACAGGACCATCTCAATAAATGCAGGAAAAATTTTCAACAAGATAAAAATCCCTACAGAAAATCATAGTATATGGTCTTTACCTCAATCTGATAAAAGCCTCCTAT
>PVJA010050493.1:0-13249 GCA_004027025.1 Myocastor coypus | reverse complement strand
ATGGAGTCATTGGGCGGGGACTTCTAGAGTTTGAGACTTGATCCGTGATCCCTGGGATTATGGGTTTTAGTACTGATGGGATTATGGGTGGAAGTACTTCTGGGATTATGGGTGTAGCCTAGGGTGGGAGCTAAGGCGGAGAGCCTGAATGTAATATAAGGAGAGACAGAGAGACAGACTGGAGCTCTAGCTGTTGCTGCTGCTCTGCTGCCGTGTTGGTTGGCTACCTCTGCCGCCATTTTGTTGCTGTTCCACCGCCATGAACTGGATGCTCTCCGCCCTGCTCCACTCAGCCTTGGGCCAGCCAAATATGGACTGAAACCTCTACGAACTGTGAGCTAAATAAACCTTTCCTTCCTTCATTTTGAGTGTTGGGTATTTGTCCCAGCAATTAGCAAAAAGTAACTAATACAGCTATGGAGCCCTGCCGCCACTGTCCAAGTCTCCACAGGCCTGGCACATGGCAGTGCACTGGTGTGTGGTGAATGCATGAAGCCCGGATGGACCAAGTGACCGGGTGTCTAGTCTCTTTGTGCTAGAACTGGGCCTCTTCCTTCTGCCTCCCGGCCCTGAGGGGCACTGGGTCATCTGCACTGGACCGATGGCACCATGAAGGCTCAGAGGTGCAGCTGCCTGCCCAGAGCCACAGAGCTTGGCAGCAGCCGAGCCTGACGAACCTGGCTGGGTGTCAGTCTGTGACCATGAGGCTGGGCTGCTCTGAAGGAGCACAAGGGAATAGGACACAAGGACCCCGGCACCTCCCCCACAGCCAACCCTGGGACCACACATACCCGGCTCAGGCGGGACACAGCCAGAGAGATGCAGGTCTTGAAATCATCAGGGTTCTTCTTGCAGAGACATGTGATAAGGCTCACGGCAGCGGTGACCACGCCCTGAAGGAGACCAGGACAGGTGGGTCCCTTGGTAGAGGCTCTGGAGCAGGCAGGGTGGCGTGTGTGCACATGCACAGGGGGTATGTGTCACTGTGTGTGTACTTACAAATGTTCCTGTCACCCTGGCATGAAGGCCTTGTTCACATGTGCCTTGAATGACCATGCTATGTTTTGGGGGTGCCGTAAGCAGGCTACAGGGAACAGTGGCCAGTGCAGACATGGGTGTGCTTTGGGTACCCCAGGAGGGCTGTAAGGAGCCAAGAGAGGTGGGCTAGAGAGGGACTGGGAGTCTCAGGGTGAGGCACTTGTGTCTCTGCTGGTGGGGTGGGTGACAGGAGTGGTCAGGGCAATCTGGGTATTGAGCATGGGCTGAGGATAGGCATCAGGGTCACTGGGCTGGGTCCCAGGCAGGCGGGCAATGTCAGGGAGCGGGCAGATTTGGGACAGCTGGGCGATGAGGACTGTGGACAGAGACCCAGGTCTCTAGGTTCCCAGGTGAGTGCCAGAGAAGTGGGGACCTGGACATCTACGGGGTCAGGACAGACATGAGGGACCTGAGTATTTGGTGGTCAGGACAGCAGAGGTGCAGATCTGGGCAGAGGGGGTGTCCGGGGGACCGAGATGGGGACCTGGGCCTCTGTGGTCTGGCAGTGTGTGGGCGGGGCCTCACCATGTGCTGGTCATTCAGCAGGTGCACCACACGTGCCGTCCATTCACCCATGGGCACCAGGTCAGGCGAGGCCTTGTAGAGCCGCAGCAGGCACAGGGCTGCGCTCTGCTTCACACTGTCCATGCTGTCCCTGCAGGACATGGTGGGGTGGGCATCAGCATGAGGAGGCTCCCAGGAGGGACAGGAGGCCAGGTGGGCAAGCATCCAACCTGGCACCTCCCACGGAGCCCAGTGGGCAGAGCTCAGCCACAGGCAGGACAGCTGCTGTTCAGGAAAGGCTCTGGGCTAAGGCAAGAGGTGACCTGAGTCACTTAATGAACAGCCTAAAAGCTGTGCAAGGGGCCAGGGAGATAGCTCAGTGAAATATGAAATAAGTGCTTGCCTGAAAAGCGCAAGCAAGGTCCTGAGTTCGATCCTTGGTACCACACACACACACACACACACACACACACACACACACAAAAGAAAGGAAGGAAAAAAAAAAAAAACACAAACCACTGTGTGACAGAAGGTTCTCAGTAGAGGGAACAGACAAAATTGCACCTGAGGTGCCCCAGCCCTTGCGTTTAGGGACTAACTGAGAAACCCCCAGTGAGCTGTCTGTGGGGTGCTGGCCTATAACTCCAGCAGTCTGGGAGGCAGAGGCAAGAGGATTGCAACTTTAAGTCCACTTAGCAAGACCTTGTCTCAAAATAAAAAATTTTAAAAAGAGCTAGGGATTTAGCTAAATAGAAAGGCCTTGACATCAATCAATCCCTGGGACCAGAAGAAGCAAAACACAAAAAGAGGGTGGGACACAAGGCCAGGCCTGCAGGGCCCTGTGGCCTGTGAGGAATTTGCTTTTCCTGGCATGAGCAGGAAGCCACCATGGGTAAAGAGTGGAGAGGAAATGGAACCTAACTCTGGTTTTCTGGTCCCAGCAAGGAGCCATGAAAAAGCTAAGGGTGTGGGCACATCTCTGGGCAACACCTGTAGGGCCACAGGGCAGGTGGAGAGACCCCCTTCCTGGGTGTGCAGGAAAAACATGCTACAGTGACACAGCAGCTGTTTCCGGCCAGTACCCTGGCAAACACCCATTGGTGTGGCCCCCAGGCTGTAGCCAGGGTGGTGGGAGACACCTGTCTCCTGGCTCTGAGAGGCTCCAGGCCATCTCTGTGGGCTGCCCAGGCTGCAAGGTGGAGCTGGACAAGCAGCTCTGCCCACATCCGCCCTGGGGCTTGGGGTGGGAGGGAGGGAGGGAGGTACCTGCTGCGGTGGTGCTCCTGCACCTGAGCCTCGCCCAGGGAACTCTGCTCCGAGCACTTCCACATGTCAAGTCCCAGAGCTGTCACAGGTGAGGGAGGAGGGGCCACCCATCAAGGCAGCTCTGGGATGGTGGTACCACTGAGGCCAAGGCCTAACTTGCTCAGCACAGGGATGCACAGCCGGGTGGAAAGGATAAAAACTGGCATAAAAGCCAAAGGCTTCTGCCGCATGTGGTGGCACAGGCCTGTAATGCCATCACCTGGGAGCCTGAGGCAGGAGAACCGCTGTAAGTCTGAAGCCAGCCTGGGCTACAAAGTGAGCACATGGCCAGCCTGAACTACTGCATAGGCCCCGGCGTGTTCAGGTTAGGTGTGTCCCACCAAGGACATCCAGCCTCCAGTGGCTGGGGCTTCAGCATGTCCTTGACTTTTGACTAGGGGTTGTCACAGGGGCCTGTGGCCTCCCCAGGCAGGGTCACATATGGCTGACAACCAGGCTCCAGGCTGCTCTGTGAGGAGGTCAGAGACAGATAATTCTGCGCAGAGTCCCCCAGGGGCTTATCTCCAGGTCAGCATCACTTCAAAATGTGGCCTCCACAGCCACTGCTTGGACAAGCTCTGCCTCAATCCCCAAAACTGTGGGCCCCCCAACCAACACCCCCCAGCTGCGGCCCACTGCCCTTTCCCTGGCGCTGGGCTCCTCATCTCCTAGCCAGCCCAGGTCCTGTTAGAGAACCTTTTCCTTCCCCACGTATCCAACAGTGAGAACTGGGGCTCCATTCACCAGGTAGGCCCTTAGGCCTTTCTAGGCAGCACAGCCAGGCACTCCCCTCTCCGGCCCAGGACACACAAGCCTCCCATGTCACAGACTCAGGCCCAGACTCCCTATGTCCCTGTCGAGCTCACTTGGCATTTGCTGGGCCTTTTCTGCAGGGCTTTCCCTGGCATCCTCGTTACCTTCTCCTCACTGGCCTGACCCTGGCCGCACACAAGAGTATGTCCCTGATGACTGTGGCCTAGTCAGCCCCTCAGCACCCTGGCTGTTTTCGTTTGTGTTGTGATTTAGGAGACAGAACCCAGGATCTTCACACAGAGCTATACGTCCTGTGTTTATTTTTCATTGTGAGACAGGGTCCAAGTCACCACACTGCCCAAGCTGGCCTTGAATTTGGGATCCTCCTGCCTCAGCCTTCCAGGGTATGGGATGTGAAGTGCACACACCTGGCTTGCCACCACTTTTGTACTAGCTAATAAAGGTGTGTACAAGGGACACACAGCCCCTGGACTCCGTGGGAGGCCTCCCCATTCCATCTGGCTGTGTGGGAGAAGAGACTAGCACGGGGCTCACACGGGACCTACTGGCATCTGCGGCCTTGCTTTAGCTCCACACCCAGGCTGGGAGAATTTGGACAGGTGATACGAGAACCTGGACCTGGGCCCTGTCTCCCCCAGGCCCCTCCCCGTGCCCAGCACCTTACCCAGCCACCAGGATGCGGGGGATGTCAGCCGCAAAGGCCTCGCCCATCTCCCGGCTGCCCACGTTGGCAATGCAGTGTAGCGCCAGGCACATGAAGGTGGGGTTGCGGCTGGCCAGGTCGTTCTTGATGGCGTTGTTGATGAGCCGGATCAGCTCAGAGTTCGAGTTCACCAGCACGGAGATGAATAGGTAACCCTGGGAGGCGGGAGGTGGCTGGGAGCTCTGTGGCCAGGGCACCCCAGACCTAGCCCTCACACCTGGGGGTCCCATGCCCCCAGCCTCCAACCCCAGACTCACGATCTGCTTCTCCGTGTACTTATTGGAGCTGAGCAGGTTCACCGCCTCCATGTGTCCAAAGTCAATGTCGTGGCCCAGCAGGAAGATGAACAGCAGCTTGCACACATATTTTTTCTTGCTGTAGCCATCCAAGGCCTTGTCCCCTGGGGCGAGGAAGGCCAGGGGAACCGGTAAGGAGGCTGCGTCCCTAGGCCAGCTACCCAGCCTTCCCCTCCCCCCAGGCCCAGCCCCGCCTACCTTTGAACTTGGAGCGGATGTTGGCCAGCTCCTTGTTGATTCTCTTGATCTCCGCCTCCTTGCTCTTACCTGGGAGAGGGGAGGACAGAGTCTGGCACCTGCGTCCTCCTGCCTCCCACATGGCCCCACACGGCCTCTTGAGGCCCTGCATGCCCCTCGGGCGTGCTGCTCCCAGAAGATTATCACTGCCTCCGGCCTTTGGCAGGCCCGCCACACACTCAGGTCCCGGAAACACCCCCATGGCCTAGACTTGTGCTTGCAGAGCTGGGAGGACCCATGCCACCCACCACCTCGTCCGGACCGCAGGCACAGATGTACTAGCTCAGGTCCTTGCAGCACCTGCCCCTTGGTCCCCACATGCAGTCCTCTCTTACATGGGGGAGTGGGGGGGAAGAGCTCTGTGACCTCAGTTTCCTGGGGAGCTGCGTCCCCTGGGACTGCCCTATCAACGGAGTCTCAGCAGCTGCCACCTGCACTGAAAGGCTTTTCCAGCCCACTTCATTTTTCTTGGATGGTCATAGGCACTGGATCCTGACCCTTACACCCTGAACCATTTTTATTTTTATTTTGAGACACGATCTTTCTAAATCACTAAGTTGTCCAGTCTGGGCTTGAACTTGTGAACCTCCTGCCTCAGCCCCCAGAGTGCTGGAATTCTGGGGGCGCACCAGCACAGCCGGTACCTGCTCCCTTCTCTCAAGCAAACTCCTTACTATTTTGCTAGAATACTTGTAAAACCAGCCCTCCCCAGGACTCCCTATAACTCCCTTAGCTACCTGCACTGCCTCACCTGGCTCCCACCCCACAGCCAAGGGGCTCTCGGGACAGTGGCCAGCACAGGGCAGAGCCTGGTCATTCAGGCCAACACCTGGGCCAACTCATCCCTGAGTACACGGCCTGGTTCTAAGGTGTGGGTGCAACCAGTGGATGAAGGAATGAATTAATGAACAAATGAATGAATGAACGAATGGGCGAGCAAGCCCACGAGCCCCCTCCTCTCCTGAGGTCCGGCCCCCTAGGAAGCGACCTCAGACCCCCACTCCCACACTGCCTCCTCCGAGAAGCCCTGCTGCTGATCAGCATCTTCCAGGGCCACCCAGCTCAGCAGCCACCACGTGGGTGGCCCTGAGCACTGGCCCAGGCTCAGGGACTGGGGCGTGGAAGCACTTTGGAGAGCTGAAGCAGGAAGACTGCAAGCTGGATGGAGTCCCTGCTGGGCAGCCTAGGGAGAGACCTTGTCACAAAGCCAAAAGGGCTGGGTGTAGGTTAATGCTAAAGCACTAGCTCAGCATGTGCAAGGCCCTGGGTTCAAGCCCCAGAGGTCCAGGAAGAAAGTTCCAACACTCATTCCACAGTGCAGTGGGTTAACCTGCCCCTAGGAGGGTTCTGGGATCCACTGATGCTGCCGCTGCTCCAGCAGGAACTTTATGTGGCTTTGTCTCCTTGGATGCCATCTTATGCAAGTAATTTAATTACATTTCCTAAAGTTCCCTGGGCCAGGCCCTCAGGCTGATACTAGGAGCCAGGGACTTCTAGCCTGGCAGTGGGTGACTGCTGCACCCGAACAGGATGTTCAGGACAGAGGCTGGAGCACCACCTGGGGCCACAGCGAGGATGGCTAGAGGGGACACATGAGAGGACCTTGAAAGACGAGGAGGCTTCAGTGCAGTTCACCCAGGGCCAGGCTGGCACAGCAGCCACAACGACTCGATCACTCTGGGGTGTGGCTAAAAGGGATTCTGGGCTGACCACAGGAGTGTAGGTGGACCAGGGACTGCCTGAGCCCACACAGAGGCACATTCAGATGGCCACAATTCCTGAAGCAAACCAGGCATGGTGGCACATCCCTGAGATCCCAGCGATCAGGAGGCTGAGGCAGGAGGAGGACTGCTATGAGTTGAGGCCAGCTTGGGCTACCCAGTGAGTTCAAGGCCAGCCCAAACTATATGGCCAGACACTGTCCAAAAAAAACAAAAAACCAGCTGGGGAGACAGCTCAGTAGAGTAAGTGCTTGCCTCGCAAGTGCAAGGTCCTGAGTTCAATCCTCGGTACCACAACAAAATAAAATTTTTTAAAAATTAAATTTACCGGGCATGATGGCGCACGCTTGTAATCCCAGCACTTGGGAAGCTGAGGCAGGAGGATCAATGTGAGTTCAAGACCAGCCTGGGCTACAAAAGTGAGCTCAAGGCCTGCCTGAACTGCAAAGCGAGACCCTGTCTCAAAAAGACGGCCAAAAAAAAAAAAAAAAAAAAAAAAAAAAAAAACAAAAAACCCAGGAGCAAGGGGTAGGGTATGCAAGTGCCTGTAATTCCAGCATGCTGGGAGGCTGAAGGCAGGAGTATCACAAGTCCAAGCCTAACCTGGGGGCAGTGTAGGAGTTAGCAAGAACTTGTCTTAAAGTAAAAAAAAACCTAAAAAGGGCTGGGGATGTATTTGGCTCGGTGTGAAGGCCCTGCCTGACCTGGCCTTGGACGCACTCCTCAGCACCATGTGCTCAATGTTTCTTCTGCTGAGTGTTGTGGCACAGGCCTGTAATCCCAGCACGGGGGAGGCTGCAGGCTCAAGCCAACCTGTGTCACACAGCAAGGTCCGGGTCAGAATGGACTACATAGTAAGACCCTGTTTCAGAAAATCCAAAATAAATAACCAAATCAAGTGTGCTTTAAATTGTACCGCAACGTGCTCCATACACACCCATAGCTTATACGTCTTTTAATATGCTTTAAACACTACACATTGTCGAGACCTTTAGCTGCCGCCAGTACCGAGGGGGACTGCTCCCCACACGCAGGCTCCCAGCTCTGGCAAGTCTCACAGGTAAAATACGCTATCCCAGCAGGTGACCTGCACACGTCCTGTCTGCACAGAGTAGCTGATGACACTTAATCCCCTGTGAGTGTCACAAACATAGCTGCGGCTCAGCGCTGTTCTGGGCACAAGGATGAGAAAAACGCCTGCGCGTGATCACTACAGACGTCACTTTTTTCCCCAAATATTTTTTGCCCTGCAGCTGTCTGAGTACACAGACGCCTCACCCACAAATGCATAGGGCGCTATATATACCCGAGTACACATTCATCCTTTAAATAGTCTTTAAATCATCCACATCCATTTCACACTGTCTTCTCTGTAACTGATAGACTTAGCTAGGAAGGGGAAATCACAGAGAAAAGCACTGGTTCTCCAGAAGAGGAGACTGAGCGCCAGGCCTGGTGGCACACGCACGCAATCTCAGCATGCAGGAGGCCGAGGCAGGAGGACCCCTGAGTTCTGAGCAACAGCCTAGGCACATGGGGCGGTGCATCTGAGCTCCTGAAGGTATTGCAGGAGCTGTCACAGGGCCACGCCAACATGTTGGTGAGCTTTAGAAGGAGTCTCTCGCTCACAAAGGGATTTCTTGGTTGGGCTTAGGAGTCACATCTGTCCTGCCTGGGGGAGCCCCGGACTGGAGGGGAGGCACTGGGAGGCCTGGGAAGGGGAACACTGTACAGGACAGCTGGGAGCTATACTCCCCCCAGAAGGGATGGGCACTGTACACAGCATTTTGAGCTGGAGACGCAGCCAAAACGCGGCTGTGCAGGGACCAGGGTGGTGTGGTGATGCGAGGAGCAGGTACCAGGGAATGCCACACCACACAGGCAGGGACAGGCAGGGCCCTGGCCAGCACAGGTGGTGCCCAGCTCGGACAATCAGAATAAAGCTGAGGGCACTGCGGGCCACCCCAGACCAGAGAGCCCTGTGACCATGGCGCTCCCAGGCACTGGAAGTGTGGCTAGTATCATCAAGAGACAGCGTTTTTTTATTTTACGTTATTTAGTCTTTTGAGGCAGGGTCTCACTATAGTCTGGGCTGGTTTTCAACTCACTTTGTAGCCCAGGCTGGCCTTGAACTCAGAGCAATCCTCATGCCTCAGCCTTCCCAGTGTTGGGGTTACAGATGGGCACCACTACACTGAATATTTTATTATTTTCAATGTATTTGATACGGGGTCTCACTACCTAGCTCAGACTTGTAGTGACCCTCTGGTGTTCAGCCTCCCTGGTTCTGTAGGTGGGCATCACCACGCCCAGACTCAGTGGCTGGCTTAGCTAGCCTGTGGGCAGGGCTGGCAAGCGATGTGGTACCAGGGATTGAACCCTGGTCCCTCAGCTTGCCTAAGCAGGTGCTCAGTCCACTGAACTATCTCACCAGCTCTCTATTTTAATAAATTGAAATGTAAAAACTAATGCTGAATTTGCTGACTACAGGGGCATATTTTGAATCATTTTAGGATTGTTTTTTGGGGGAAGATACCAGAATGAAACCCAGGGCTTTCATACTAAGCCATATCCCCCAGCCCCTTTTAAAATTTGTGTTGTGGCAGGCGAGATAGCTTAGCGGTCTAAAGCACCTCCTTAGGCAAGCTAGGCAAGCGCGCAGGAACTGCGTTCAATTCCTGTTACCACAAGCCATGGCAACCCTGCCCCCAGGGTGGATTGAGCCAGCCACACACACAAAAAAAATGGTGTCAAGCCGGGCGTGGTGGCTCACACCTATAATCCCAGCACTCAGGAAGCTGAGGCAGGAGGATTGGTGCGAGTTCAAGACCAGCCTGGGCTACAAAAGTGAGCTCAGAACCAGCCTCAACTGCATAGCAAAACCCTGTCTCAAAAAAGACAAAAAAAAAAAAAAAAAAAAAAATTGTGTCAGCCAGGTCTGGTGGTACACACCTATAGTCCCAGCACTCAGGAGGCTGAGGCAGGAAGCTGATCACAAGTTCAAAGCTAGCCTGGACTATGTAATGAGCGCAAGGTCAGCCTAAACTATACAGAGAGACTCTGCCTCAAAAGCCAAAATAATTTTAGTATAGGGTTTGTTTGTTTTGCGGAACCAGGGTTTGAACTCACAACCTTGTACTTGCCAGGCAGGCAATTATGCCACTGAGCTACCTCCCCAGCCCCACCAAAATAATTTTTTATTTTATTTTTTTCTTGTTTCAGAACTTTGGTTTGTTTATTTATTTTTATGGCTGGCTCAGCCTGCCCTCAGGGCAGGGCTGGCGCAGCACATGGTGCCGGGGATCGAACCACAGTCCCTGCAGCCACCCAAGCTTTCCCAAACAGGCGCTTCAGACCACTGAGCCATCCTGCCGGCTCCCTCACCAAAATAATTTTACTTTTTTAAAGAATTTTTTATTTTATTTATTTATTTTATTATTTTTTTTTTATTTTATTTTTATTTTTTTTGTCTTTTTTTTTTTTTTTTGTCTTTTTGAGACAGGGTCTCACTATGCAGCTCAGGCTGGTCCTGAGCTCACTTTTGTAGCCCAGGCTGGTCTCGAACTCTCACCGATCCTCCTGCCTCAGCCTCCTGAGTGCTGGGATTACAGGCGTGTGCCACCACGCCCGGCTTATATTTTTTTCTTGTTTCAGAACTTTTTGTTTATTTATTTTTATGGCTGGCTCAGCCTGCCCTGAGGGCAGGGCTGGCACAGCATGTGGTGCCAGGGATCGAACCGCAGTCCCTGCAGCACCCCAAGCTTTCCTAAGCAGGCGCTTTAGGCCACTGAGCCATCCTGCCAGGCCCCACCAAAATAATTTTTAAAAAAATCTTGAAACAGTCTCCCTGAATTACTAAGCTGCCCAGGTGGAGCTTGAGCTTGCGACCTTCCTGCCTCAGCCACTCAAGAATGCTGGAATCATAGCTGGGAGCCACCAAGCCCGGTTATATTTGAAGAAATCTGAAACCAGAGCAGGTGACTCTGATGAAAATGCAGACTCCAATCATAGATGCTCTGAATACAAAACGTGAATGGATTTCAAAGACTTTGAGACGACAATGGAAGCCATCATTACAGATGTGAAGTTGGGGGTGTAGCGCAGTAATTGGCACCTTGCTTAGCAGGTCCAAACCCCATCCTATACCTGCATAAAATACATGAATGAATGTCCATCTCGTGTGGAGACTATACTGGAGGATACAGAACACGCACTAGACTTTTTTGTTTTTTTGAGAAAGGGTGTCACTATGCAGTTCAGGCTGTCCTTGAGCTCACTTGTGTAGCCCAGGCTGGTCTTTTTTTTTTTTAAGGTTGGTCTTAAAAATCACATTGATCCTCCTGCCTCAGCCTCCCAAGTGCTGGGATTATAGGCATGTGCCACCACGCCCAGCTTGAGCCAGCCATAATTTTAAAAAGAAGAAAAGAAAGAAAAGTAACTCAGTATGTAGCTTGGCTGCCCTCCAACTTGCAGTGATCTTCCTGTCTCAAGCTTATCCACAGTTCTGGGATTACAGTGTCCACCTCTAAAGAAAGAAAATTTAAAATTTTAGGGGTTTTTTGGTCACCATGCCTAGTCTCAACTGCCATCTCAGCACGCCCTGGGGATCGAACCTCTGGCCCCTGTGACTGCTTGCAGGTGCTTTAGTCCACTGAGCTATTTGGCTGGCCCAAGAAATTTAAATTTCTATTGCTTCTGTTAAGACACTTGGTCAGATGCTGTTTCAGATTATCAATGTCTTAGCCATGCCCGAGTAACAAAAATGAGTTTTCTTTAAACAAAGCCACTCTGTCTTTTCCCTCTCGGCCATAGCAGCCGGTGTGTGGCCAGCTGGTCTGTGACCCTTCCACCCTAGAGCCACATCTCCCCAGGCTGACGCCAGAGTTCTACTCAGCTTCTGTCCTGGCAGTGTCTCTAGCAGCCTGGCACATGGGACATCAAGGCGGACTGAGGTCACCAGACAACACCCACGGGAAGGGATGGAGCTGGGCTGGATCTCTCCATCCAGTTCCTCAAAGCAGGCGACGCACCCTTAGGCACACCAACGCTGGAACGCTGCCCAGGTGGCCTCCGTCTCCTGCTTGCTCTTCCCACAGCGGCCAGAGGAGCCCTGTGGAGATGCAGATCTCATCTCATCTCCTCTCACCTCCAGAGCCATCCGGAGCTCCCAGCTGTGCTCACCGAGGCCCACTAGGGCCTGGACACCTGCCCTGGACCTTCCCTGGCCAAGGGCCTGGTCTTCCTTCTGGATGGCAGGCACCGTGTCTCCTTCATCCACTCCTCGTCATCCCAGAACTTAAGCGCAGTCTGGCCCCAGGGCCTTTGCACGCGATTCACCTGCAGCTCCAATCCCTTGTTCAACACCACTTTGCTGACAGAGTGGCCTAGGCAACAGTCCCAGCCCTACCTTGCTTTTGTTTCCTCTGGCACCTCCTGGTACCTGGCTGGACAACTGATTTCTCTGAATGGACGCCAGAGGTCAGCAGCTTTTGTGTACTGCTGTAGCCCCACAGCCTAAAACATTCCAGATCATTCATTTATTCACTCAGCAAACATCTCTTCAGAATTCCCAAGGGCCAAGACCCACAGGGCGCACAGCTGGGAACCCTGGAAAGGATGAGACCGGGGCCTGAGGTGCTGGGGCTAAGGCAATGTCACTGGCACCACAGGTCACTTTGGAGCAGGACGTGCACTAGCAGAGGAGCTCAGGATGCGAGGCTTTGGTCGGGTCGGCAGGACCAGGGCCCCTGGCAGGCGAGCAGGAGGCCTGCCGGGCAAGCGCAGCACAGCAGCTGCTCCCAGATAAAAGGCTGCAGCCTGCCCCACTCCAGGCAGGAGAGCACCACACCCTCAGGCTGGGCTGGGCCTCAACCTCTTCCCCTTATCAGGAGAATTTGCCCTTCCTCCCCTCCTCTCAGTCAGCGTCCAGCCTTCCAGGAACCCCACTGTGCCCCTAGCCTGCCCCACCAGGCCCTTGACTTTCCTGAGTGACCCCTCAGGCCCAGCCCCTGCCCAAAGCCCCACCCAGGACTCCCAGGGTCCAGCCTGGGCCAGGTCAGCGAGAGCCCCAGGCCCCTCGCACCTGTGCCCTTTACCTTCAGTCTCTGGCTCCACCCACCTTGCCCCTCCACATCTTTCCTGGGGCTCCTCGAGGCTGTCCTGACCAGCTGGCCAGAGCCCCATCTTCTCAAGGATGTGGCCTCTTCCTCGCTGGCCTCAGGACAGCTACAAATGCACCCCACGTTCCACAACACAGATAGAATCCACACGCCATGCAATTCACCTCTCCTTTTGCTTTTTTTCTAGATTGGAAGTTGAACCCAGGGCTCGCCCATTCAGCCACGGCCCCATCCTCCTCTCCTTCTTTATTTTATTTTATTTATTTATTTATTTATTTATTTATTTTTGTCTTTTTGAGACAGGGTCTCGCTTTGCAGCTCAGGCTGGCCTTGAGCTCACTTTGGTAGCCCAGGCTGGTCTCGAACTCACACCAATCCTCCTGCCTCAGCCTCCCGAGTGCTGGGATTACAGGCGTGCACCACCACGCCCGGCTTCCTTCTTTATTCTTAAATTTTGAGGGAGCCAGGGCAATAGACCAGTGGAATAAGTGTTTGCCTGGCAAGTGCAAGGTACTGAGTTCAATCCCTGGTACTGAAAAAAAAAAAAAAAAA
>PVJA010050492.1:0-13219 GCA_004027025.1 Myocastor coypus | reverse complement strand
AAAAAAAAAAAAAAAGTAATGTGGATTTAGAAAGGTTAATGTCTAGTTGTTTGATCAATCTTATATACCTATATGTAGTAATCTAAAGTGATCCGATGATGAAAATATGTAATATAACCATTGTTAAATTTAAACAATAAAAGAATTGAAAAAAAAATGGCAGACTTCAAGTAATTAACATAAATTCCTTAGAAATTACCATACGTGAAAAGTCATCCAGAGCATGACAAAGCTGTTCATGAACACTGTGACAGCCCCAGGCAGGACAAAGAGGTGAAAATGCAGCATAATTCAAAACTGTGCTGTGGGCTGGTGTATTACACAGTGCAGCGGCAGAGCATGCACTTAGTGAGCACTGGCCCTGGAGCCAATCACCGCACCTAAGAGACAGAGCAGGGAGGGGCACCACCTCACCCCCTCAGCAGAGCAGAGCAGAGTACTCAGGGTACTTGTCTCCAAGTGTGTGGTGGTGCAAGATCAGTGTCTAGAGGTACAGGCTTTTTTATTCTAACAAACACCCCACCACACACACACACACACACACACAGGAGCAAGGGTGTCCACTTACGTATTTATAGCTCACTATAGTTTAACATTTATTTGATAGAAACAAATTACCTCCTAAGGACTAATCCTGTAGCTCAGAAATTTGTACATAGCAGTAAATCGGGATATAATTGTCCTGAGTAGGAGTTTTCCTTCATTAGAAGTCATAGCACATAGCGTACTATAAAAGACCTAAATTTTAGCACTCTGTGAAGAAATAACAGTCATTTAACTTAAACATGCCTTGCCAATGCGGCATTTGGATGCCACAGTTTGAAAAATGTTCTTTCTTTCAAAATATAATATTAACTTTGGAAGAATTAATATCCATCAATTGTATTGCCCCTGATATAATTAAGCTAATGGACAAAGAGCCCTTGGGAAGGCCTCTAAGTCAAGGGGTCACACTTCTGTCACACCACAGCCACCTGCTGGCCAAGAGCCAGTGTGCAAAGGACCCCAACCCCTGTGCTTGGGCAACCAAAGCCAAAGAAAGATAAGAACAGCATATGAGGGCTGGATCTTCGTCCCTTCCCCCTCAACTTGGAGCAAGATGTATCCAGAGAACAACACATCTGTGGTGAGAAAAAGGTCAGTGCCTTCCAAAAATAAAAATAATAAAACTAAATTTGTACAACCAAGGACATAAAGATGCTGGCACAGAGCACCATATTTTATGAAATATCTATTTTTAAAAAGACAATATGGAAGCCGGGTGTGATGGCGCACGCCTGTAATCCCAGCACTTGGGAGGCTGAGGCAGGAGGATCAGTGAGAGTTTGAGACCAGCCTGGGCTACAAAAGTGAGCTCAAGGCCAGCAAGACCCTGTCTCAAAAAAATAAAAAAATAAAAAATTTAAAAAATAATAAAAAGACAATATGTTCTTTACAAAGCTAGAAATGCATGCAAAGGGCTGCAGTGTCCTCCCGCCCAGGGCTCCCAGTGACTCTCGGGGCGCAGCATCATCGTGTGCTCCTGTGACTGCCTCCGTCTTTATTGTGCAGGGGTTGCTGGTGCGGAGAATTGCAATTTTCCAGGTCTGTGCAAAGAGGCAGAGATTAATGAGTAAGGTCAGGGATTAGTAGCGCCAGGCAAAGGACTTTCTGCATCTATTATGCTCTCCAAATCAAATAAAAACACGATTCCCATTTCTTCAAGCTCTTTATTTACCGAGTTAGCACCTTCTTTGGTAAGCGTTTCCCAAGAGCACGAGTCTCTGCTGCCCTAAAATAGAGGTGTTTTGAGGCCTAGACTGTGTGGACCAGATTCCACTGGGTGCAAGGCCTAATTTGGGCAGCTGAAATCCTCGCCTCTCTGCACTGGCTCTTTCCCACTTCCCCAGGTTCTGGCTCCCGGGAGCTGCATCCTGGCTGCTGTAAAGGGACTGCCCAGCCATGTGCTCAGAAAATTAAAAGAGAGCAGAACTCGAGAATGCAGAGGGAAGAAGATTCTGATCATATCAGGCCTCTCTCTGAACTCATTAGGAAGGAGAGTGAAAATCACTGGAAAGATGTATGTTCTCCCAAAAAGACAGAATTTCTTTATAGCTTTGTTAGTTTGTCAGGGATTTAAAAAAAAAAAAAAAAGTGCCCATAATGCAGCCATGCATTTCCTACATAACAGGCAAGTATTTCCTCATGGTGCTTCAAGATCCAGAGGTGGGGAGCAGGGTCTCCAAGCCCATCTTCCCTGGTATCTCCATGCTCTGTCCCGGCCCTCACTGGCATCCTTCTAGGTGTGTCTGTGTCCCAGTCACTCTTTCCTTCAGGACTGATGATTGGGTCCATGGCCTTTCCACTGTACTCCATCCTCAGCAGTGCACCTCCAGGATTTTGGGTTGATGGGTTGAGACAGGGACTAAGCTGCCCAGAGTGAGCCAAAATTTGTGATCTCCCTGCCTCAGCCTCTCCAAGTTCTAGAGTTACTCAATGATCTTCACTGCACCTCACTTTAATTTCTTTCTCAGGATACTAGGACTCACCCTAGTGACCTCATTTTATCCTCATAACTCCTTTAAAGACTATCTCTAGACACAGTTACCTTCTGGGGGTGCAGAGGGGGCTTTCACATAGGAACTCAAGAGCACAGCTCTGCTCATGGCACTAGCTGCTAAAACATGTAACAACCACAACAGTGCAAAGACGAGCAGTGAGGCATGATGAAGTGCAGCGTGACAGGGACAGGTCTTGACTGTAGCTTCGGAGTCCTGCCCATCCCTGCTGTTGCCACAGAGATGAATGGACACTAGGCTCACTTGCTTCTTCCAGATGTTTCTAAGGGACAGAACTTGTGCACCAGCCAGAGAGGTGTGGACAGAAGTCAGAGGGTGACTTCCTGCTGAGTCTGGGCAGGCTGGCTGTCCCCACACACACACACACCCAGCCTTCTTTCCACCCCAGAGGAGGAAGAGCTGGAGGAATTCATTCCTAGCTGTCCCAGGAGCAGATTCTTCTGCACACATGGGATCCAACCAGGCAGGGACACTGCCAGGATCAGAGAAGGCTCAAGTCAGCCTTGAATGGTGGCCAACCCAGGAAGATGTCACCTCTGCTGGCATCTAGGCAGAGATGTGGGTTTCTTAAGGGTGAGGTGACATCATGCTCACTGCCTATCACCCTGAACCCCATGCCAGGACACATTCTTGGGAAGTGGATTCTGCTGTCCCCACCACAATTCAGTCCAGCTTTCCTTGGGGGCTGGAGTGGGAGGGGAATGCAACATGAGGCCAGTGCAGGAGAGTCCTCTGCTCTCAGGTGAGACTGCCAGCTCCCGTGCACCTGCATAGAGGACATCTTCCTGCTTTGTGCAGGAAAGTGAAGAAGGAAGAGGGCTTTGTCAATGGGGATGGCAGCCCAGATGTTTCGAGCTCCTTCCTGGACTCAGTAGCTGGCTGCCCCAGCAGCAAACCACAAATGTCATGATTTTCTCTCCTTCACCATCTGACAAAGAAAAATTTCCAGCTGAGTGGGAAGAAACACACAGGAGACGGGCAACACTCCAGACAGTCGTCCACGCAAGACAGGCAGGGGCCACATGCTCATAGAACTTCAAACACAGAAGCATGCAGTGCCTGGGTCTCTTCACTGCCTCTCTCTCTCCCTCTTTCTTCTTCCTCACCAAAGCCTTGCTTTGGCACTCAGCATATGTTCTCCCAGAGAACTTTCCAGCCTCCCTACTGTCAGCTACAGCTACACAGCTAAGGCCTAGTCAATGTACAGTGAACAGAAAAAAAGAAAGCAAGAAGGGGTGATGGATACTTCTGCCCTCTGCTTCTGTGCCTCATTGCTCGCTGAGGGCTGGAACTGCAAGGGCAGGGCTGGTGCTCAGGCAGCCAGGTTGGACCGTAAGTTGGAAGTCTTCTGTTGACCACAGCAACATGGTAACATAAATGTTCGATCATCCATTTTCTTTCATTCTTCCTTTCTTTCTTTTTTTTTTTTTTTTTTTGTTGTTGTTTTGTTTTGTTTTGTTTTGTTTTGTTTTGGTGCAAGGTCTCACTACGCAGCTCCAGCTCATCATGATTCTCTTGTTTTCTGCCTCCCAAGTGATAGGATTGCAGGCACACACCACACACCTGGACTCTGCTTGATCATCCTTGAAATTGCCTTTACTGTCCTAAACTAGACTCATTTTAGGTGGAAGAGAAGTACACATTCCCTTTACTTAAACTATTGTCTCTTCGAGCTTCCAGCTTCTTGCAGGTGAGTGCTCTATTTCAAGCCAACCCCAGAAAGGTCAGTGTGTGCTGCCACGCACTGAGCATATCTTCTCCTGTGTTGATGATGCTCACTTTTCCTGGGTATGTCTGTCCCCTGCCTGACATGGTAGCCTTCTCACAACAGGATGACTTTCTGCACCTGTCTCTTACAAATGTCTCCTCTGCCCCTTGCCAACCACCATTCCCAGCTTCCAGCTTTCTGTAACCTTTTCACCTCAAGGAGCTGCAGTGCCTCAGGCCACGACTTTACCTTTCCAGTTGGTGACGTGCGAGGCTTTTCCAGTGCATGAACAAAACAGACGTAGGCCCTGAGCCGGGCTTCAGCCACACCCTTGTACTCCATCTCCAGTATTCCCTCCCTTCCTAGCTTTAGAATGAGCAAGTTTTTCCTTCTTTGATGTAACCTGACTTTTCCAAGAGTCTGTAGTCTTCTGAGTGGATCCCCTGCCTCCCAATGCTCCCTTTCCCCAGCTCCTAAGCCTCCAAATGCCAGTCTCAACAGAAAGATCTCTGATGATTTTCACCACTATGAAGAATTTCACAAAATTCCCCAGGATTCCATAGGAAAAAGAATCCAATGCAACCCTAAAAATGGGTGCCAGTCAGCATCCTCCTTAGTATAAAAGCCTGACCTGAGCCTGCCAGTTGTTCTCTAACTGCCTGCACCCTAGAATTCTGAGGAGGAGCTGACTTGTGGGAGGCAAGGGAGGAGAGGCAAGGTGCTCACACACCGGAACTCGGTGCCTGAGGAAGAGAAGGGCTGGCTGAGCAGCAGTCACCGAGCCTCCCCAAGACAGGGAGCACCAGCAATGTGCATGGAAAGTCACCCCTGCTAGCAGAGAAGGGCGGAAACTCTTCAGCATCAGGATCATCACACACACACACACACACACACACACACACACACACACACACACACCCCTCTCTGTGGTCACCTGACTAGAAGGTTCTCCCTGCAGCGCAAGGTG
This sequence comes from Myocastor coypus, assembly GCA_004027025.1. Lineage (NCBI taxonomy): Eukaryota > Metazoa > Chordata > Mammalia > Rodentia > Myocastoridae > Myocastor > Myocastor coypus. The sequence continues at coordinate 7,986 of PVJA010050492.1, read as the reverse complement.
CCAGGCCTCATCCCTGGCTGATGTCTAAGTGGCTGGTGCCCTACCTCAAAGGGCACATTCCCACCCTGGCCCTTCAGCCCAAGATTTCAGCTGCATGTCTGCAAGGATTATAGTGCAGCCTGGGCACTAGATATCAGTGCAGGTTCTGGCTGTGTACTGGGTTGAATTTGGGGTGTAAGTCTCTGACTGGTGTCTCATAAAGACATCTTGAGGCAAAATCAGAATTAAGTCCCTACCGCATCCAACAGAGCTGAGCTGTTCCCTGTGCTGCCCAGCCCTTCCCCTACCTACAGCCCTGTCTAGCCCTGTGTCCTGCACTTTGCTCTGGTCTCTGCCTTCCTTTCAAGTGTCAAGAAAATAAAGGGACAGCAATCACCATCATGACCTAGATCTCTGACCCTGGATGTGGTCAAGTATTTAGATAAGGACACCAGGGACAGGGACACCTTTGACAGTGGAGGTATACTGAGCTCCAGAACTGTCCCTGTGACAGTTAAGCATCACACTCCCTGGTGGACCTTCGCCTCAGCCCTCCATCCCCCTCCCTTTCCTTGGCTGAGAACAATGACCTCTTACCTCTATTTCAGTGGTTCTCAACCTTTCTAATGCCATGACCCCGCAACACAGTTCCTCATGTTGCAGTGACCCCAAACCAAAAAGTAATTTTGATGGCTACTTCAAAACTGTAATTTTGCTACAGTTATTATTCGGAATGGCTTTAGGCGATCCCTGTGTTTTGGTCGTTCGACCCCCGCCAGGGTTGCGACCCACAGGTTGAGAACCGCTGCTCTATTTGCTTAGGTCAAATGGCCTGTTCTTAAGCACACAAAACAGACAAGCTCTGCTTGTCCTAAGTTGCTTTCTAGAGCTAAGTCACTTAGAGTTTTATTGGTAAGCTGGGGTCAAATATTACAGAAGGAATAGTATAAAAATCAATTCCCAGGAAGAAAGGGGGCTGGTGCTATCCTGAATTGGCTGAACCACGTAGAGAATGCAGGTCTCAGAAAAATTAATGTTTGCATTTAGATTTAGCTCTAAGCCATGCAGAATGCTCTGACAACCAGGCCTAAGAATAAGCACTTTACCAGCTCCAAAAAGAATCTTGAATCTCCAGGGGATTTTCACACTGGCTAAGGTAGACAATTTCCTAGGGACAACTCCGAGGCAGACTGGTTTGCTGACCTTTAGTGTGGGCTTGTATGATACCACCCTGGGTTGCATGGAAGCCTCCTCAGCCAGAGTTCTCACTGACTAAAAAGAAAGATCTCTTTCAAGAATTTCAAAGACAGAAACAAATTTCCAGTGATTCTAGTTGATATTGTTCTGAAACGGTTATTTAAAAACTCATCTTCGAAAGGACCAACATTAAAAGCATTCTAATTACTAACAGAAGTAGCAGAAGCCTTTCTGTCCAGATCAAAAATTTCAGCTGTGATAAAATATTCATTTTTGGCTGTGGGAGCTCAAAGGAGCCTTAGCAGAAGTCAGCAGGGGAAGCCAATTTAGATGGAGGCTAAGAAAATATCGCCAACACCAGTCTATTAGGGAATAGAAGCTGCTCCCAGGAGTGGTTACTTCTGACCCCAGCTGAAGTCATTTGAAGTGAAATTGAGGAAATGTACAACGAGGAGTTATATTTTACCAGTTGTAAATGACCAGGGTGACCTTGAAGACTATTTCCAGCCCAGATATGTAATTGTCAAGATTTTCTAGTTCTGTTCCACTCTGAGATATGTGACTAGAATAACCCTGAATGTTACTTCTGCATGTAGCCCACAATTTCTTGAGAGATCTGATCTTACTATTCCACAAATGAATCAGATTCATAATTTCAAAATTATGGCTCAGTTCCTCCACACATAACCATAATTAAGGTGTCAATAGGCTGGATTTATAGAAAAGGCAAGGGAGAATTTTTCAACAAGTAGCTGTGACTCAGTACTCATTTGTTGAGGGGCTGGGGAAGGTTCAATTTAGCATCCTTGGATTTGTTTCCAGCAATGCTGGGGGTTAGGGTGCTGGATGGCATCACCATGGCCCCCATGCCAAATGGCTATAAAGTTTCCAAAGAAAATTGGAATTTCTGGGGCTGCAAATTGCAGGCGTGCCTGCTGCTGCCTAGCCCAGGACCTGCCTCTGCCGCTGCCACAAGAAACCCTTGCTGCCCTCTCCTGTGCCCACCAGAAGCCTCCTTACAAGGTAGAATCCACACCATGGAAAAGTCCGGGAGGGAAAACCTGGCTTCCATGCTTGACAGTCGGCTATTTGGAAATGCAGTTTTTCCCGAAAAAAAAAAGGCTGAACCTTCCCATTTTCACCCATTTTGTTGAAATGATTACTTTCCAATAAAACAGCTCTCTGTTATCTTGTGTTCCCAGGCAGCACCACCTAATTCAGTTTCCAGGCACTGCGCCTCCTTCCCTCTCAGCTTCCCCCATGAGAAGACCGTTGTGTTTCTCCTTTAGATTAACAGGCAATATCCTGTTGATGTGTGCAAAAAGTAAAATGAAATGAAGACACCAAACATTCTAGAGTGTCCTCGGGAAAGGATAGCAAGGTCCCAGCGGTTCTCAACCTGTGGGTCGTGACCCCAGCAGGGGTTGAACGACCAGAACACAGGGGTCACCTAAAGCCATCGGAAAATACATAATGCATATCAAGTATTTACCTTCTGAATCATAACTGTAGCAAAATTACAGTTTTGAAATAGCCACCAAAATTATTTTTTGGTTTGGGGTCACCGCAACATGAGGAACTGTATTGCAGGGTCAGGCATTAGAAAGGTTGAGAACCACTGTCCTATGGAAACAGAACTGGGGAAGACCCAAGAGACAGCAGAGCCCCACAGTGGATGTGGCAGGAGCCAAAGAGGTGCAAAGAGACCTCAGGAGGTGCAGGCACACCGGGTGAAAGCCAGAATGGCAAGGATGGAAGAGCCTTGGTTGCGCCATTCCTTTGTTCATCAAGAATCAGACATGGTTTTTTAGCCAGCCCTTAGAGCCAAGGAGTCTTGCACTGTGACCCAGAGAATGTACAAAGCTGGAAGAGCCACTGGAAGCCATCTAGCAGCTCTTCCAAGTGTCTGTGATGAGGTGAGAACACACTCTCAGGGAGCTTAAAAGGAACCCAGAAGTCAGGGGCTAAATATTTCTGATTTTTTTGAAATTCCTGTGAAACCATTACTGAGTTCAGTGCTGCCTGAGTGGAGGCTGCTTGGCACTTGTGTAGCCAACAAGCACCTCAACATCCACAAGAAGTATCTCCAGGGCCAGCTCTGATGCCCCAGCCCATTTGCAGAGCACACTCAAAACACACTTCTTCATGTGTGTGAATTTGTGCAAAACTACCTCTCCATGAGCATTCATCAATTCAGTGGCCGAAGGGCTGATGTTTATATCAAAACACTGAAGTTCTAAGAAGCTGAATCAAGACTGAAGATAGAAACAATTTGCACAGCTAGTGACTCCTGTGGAGGTGGCAATTGCATGCTGGATGTGCAAAGGCCCATCCTGTGCAGTTGGGTTCTGTGAGCTGCCTGCAACAGGAGGACCTAGAATAAGAACCCTTGTTTGCACCCACCCCTGACCACTAGCAACTTCCCTGACATCTGGGCTGACTGCTTTCTGACCTACATGCTTGTAATCCCAGCACTCACGAGGCTGAGGCAGGAGGATTGTTCAAATGAGTTCAAAGCCAACCTGGGCTACATAGTGAGTTCAAGGCCAGCCTGAACTACATGGTAAGACCATATTGCAAGCAAAATAGTAATAATAACAACACTAATAATAATAAATGAATTGCAGAATTCCATTTTTAATTATTTTCAAGGTCTGTGATGATAGAATGAGAGAGAATGTGCTTAAAAATATCAAAGCATCCAGTTGCCAACGGCAGAAGCAGCAGCACAAGCTCCTACTGCCTGCCTGTAACACGAACCCCTAGAGGGAATGTGGCCCGAACAGTGATGGAGCTGCCCATCTGCAGCTGTCCACTCAATACCCCTTTCAGTGATCCGATCACAGCTCCACATGGTTCCAGGCCCCTCTTGGAGCAGAGACTCTTCTAGAACCCATGTGCTGATAAGTTTCTATTTAGTGAAGAGTAGGGACAGCGGTAGCATTCAAGGGAATGAAGGTTTAAAAATGTTTAAAACAGTTTTATTAAATTCCCTCCAACAGCACACCAAGTTGGTCCTCTTGTTTACAGTGAGGTACAACATGAAGCAAAAGAGAAAGTGGTCCAAAACAGTAAACTGTGAAGAGAGGGCAACACTTGGTCTGACAAAGTGTTTAGAAGATCTTGCCATGGTGAACAATCAGAGTAACAAGCTGCAATTGGGGTAAAAATGACTGTCATAATAAACACCTTCAAATGAACACCAGAAAGACTGACACTGGTAACTCACTACATCTAAATGATGGGACCCCAGTCTTGAGCACCAAGGTGGGCATTACAGGGTATAGCCCTCATTTCTTCACCAAGAAAGAAGTGGTAAAGAGCAATCTATCCCATGTGTAGGAAAGGAGAGGGAAGAAACTAAAGGAAAATGTATCTCACTGAAGAAGAGAGGACTCTTCCTCTACTTTTGAGGGGCTACTCTTGGAGATTTAACTTGAAGTTTAATTCAGAGGTTCAAAGACAGGGTCACCACCAGAGGTGGTGCAATCCCAGCCCTCCTCCTGAAGCAGGAGGATTTCTTAGCTCAAGGCCAGCCTAAGCTACATAGTGAGACCCTGCCTCATAAAACAAAATAAAGACAAGGTCACAAAGAGGGGCCTGGGAAAAGGTGTGCCAGCTCCAGGGTCCCCTTGGAGGGGGTAAAGGGAGACATCTTTTCTCTGAAGCTCTGGCTAGGAGAGAACAGGGTTACCTCCCTTTCCAGCCTACAGCTATGGGAAACATGACAGCCTGTGGCTGTCACCCTAGCCTGTTCCCTGGACCAGGGCAGCTGCTGCTCCAAGTGTCTGACTCCTGGTTCCGCCCCCACCCACAGATCACAGTGGCCCTGAAGCCCCTCTGGATTCTGTTAGTGGTTAGTGAATCCTCCTCACATGCGTGGTTGGGCCACTCCTTTGCTCCCTGAATGCCACCTGGAGAGGGCAGGGCTTAGGCTGACTGCCCAGCTAGCTTCCTTCTCCTCCCAGGACAGCCTAATTACTCCAACTGTGTCAAAGTCATCATTGTGTAAAATAGACCTGACAGTTTTCCTCCTCTAAATCTGTTAAGCTGGCCAGCAAGCCACACAGTTCACACAAAGGATGGAGTGGAAGGGCCGCTCCTCATTCCCTTTTGGCTACAACTCATCCAGAATCTGTAAACAGACATCATGCCTGTTTGGCCCTTGTGAGCTACAAACACTTACAACATAAGCGTCTCCCCTTTTTTTTTTTTTTTTTTTTTTTTTTTTTTAGCTCTTTTTAAATGTTCTTTTTTAAATTCCCAAGACAAGCTCTAATTTCCCCAGGTTGACTTTAACTTGCAGTCCTCCTGCTTTGGCCTCTTGAATAGGTCCGTTTCCAAGCATGCACACTGCAGCTCACTAAAACGCTGTGATTTTAAGTGAGGGAGAATGGGGAAAGGTAACTGGAGGCTCACAGAGGCAGCTGAAGGCCAAGCGAAGACCACCTGGGCCTGGCCTGGCTGCACCCCCACCCCCACCTGCCTGGCCCTGGCCATGGCTGAGCTGGGCCAGGTGGCCCTGAAGAGGCTCAGAAGGCAGAAATAGAACACTCTGGGTGGTTTTTCCCTTGCCTCCCTCTGTTAGAAGTGCTTTACAAATTATGGATTGTCTGGTTAAGTTTGATTTCAGATTTAGAAAAATTAATCTGTGTTCCCAATGTTGCATGAGATATGTTTTTAAAGCATTTTTAAGTTTTGTTTACCTAAAACTGACATTTGAGTGGGCCTACCCCACTTTTATTTGCTAAATCTCGCAAATCCACACATCTCCACAGAGTTCCCAGGAAACAGGCGGCCTCGTACAGGACAAGGCAGGCTGCTCTTTCTGTCACAAGATGTCACCCTACTGTGGCCCTGGTGGCCCCTAATCGCCTAGAGCCCTGGTTCCTCCCACTAGGCCCTGCCATGGTGGCTAGATCCCAGATACACTGTCCTCTCTGCATGCCTCAAGCCCTGCACAGCACCTGTAATTCAGAAGAGGGGCTCAGCACCATTGTTCCATGTAGTCAAGACTCGGGAGGTAGCTTGAAGCCAATGCAGGAACGACACAAAGATAAAGCCACACAGAATTATAACTTCTGCCATCTAAGGACCTTGTGCAAGCAGGATGGGCGCACTGAAATTGGATAGAAGTAAAAAAAAGCTATATTAAATACATGTGCCTACCCTGCAAGATGAATATAAGCATTATGTCCTACACACAAGCACTGATAAAAAAACTGGGGGAGAAATATATATATATATATATATTTCTCCCAGGGTTGTCAGTCAGATCCATTGCAAAGAGAGAAAAAGTATAAACAGCAGAGAGGTTGAGAAATTAGCGAGATTCAAGTGAATTTTTTTCCTTTTGCATTTCTTATGCGGAAAATTTACTTTTGTGCCATAGGTTTTTACCTCTTCTGCTTCTTCTGCTAGGTTGCTGCAGGAGAAGGGCTCTTCCTAGCAGGCTCAGCCTCCAGAGGCTCCTCTGACCCTGAGTTCGGAGGCAGATGGCCATCCTGGTGCTCTCAGGACAGAGGTTCCCAGGGCCAGCACTGCTGTCTGCAGTGAGCGGCAGAGCTCCTTGGGGGCCCCTGGCCTGTGTCCTTCACAAGGCTCCATCCCTGTGATACCAGAAGCACAGAGGCTGCCGCTCTACAGTGCCATATCCCAGCTTTCAGGGGCTTTTCGGGTATGCACACCCTTTAGGGCCCCGGCAACTTAAAAGCAAACACAAGGGTTTGTGCCTCTTGGCCGGTACACTTGTGTGAACTTTTCTAGGTTAGGAGAATGTGACCCAAATTCACAGAGCACCTCAGGGCCTCAGACAAAATTGTATTTATTTTGTTGCATAGTGGCAGGGATTGAACCCAGGGTCTGCTCACTGAGCTACATTGCCAGCATTTTTTTATTTTGTTTTGTTTCAAGTGGGATCTCCCTGAGTCCCTATGTTTCCCACTCTGGACTTAAATGGAAGATCCTCCTGCCTTAGTCTCCCAGACAGTAAGGATTACGGGTGCACACTGCTGGGTCAAGCTGCAGACTAATTTTCAGCACCAACACGTTTCCAATTATCCATTTCCTAGGAGAACAGTGTAGAAGTGCTAGAAACAGACCATGAAATGAATGAACCAGCCATGCTTAATGCTTTTTGAAAAGTGCATTTGTGTGTGTGTGTGTGTGTGTGTGTGTGTGGCACAGGCTGGGCAGGAGACTGAGTGTTGAGCAGGCCCAAGGACAGGGCTTGGTTGAATGTTCTGCCTCATCATTTTTAAAGAAGGCCCCAGTCTCTCCTCTCTCCTTTGAACCTACAAAGGAGGCAGCTGGCCCTGTGCTTCAAGAACAGTGAAAGAGGAAGAGGGGTGGCAGAAAAACATCAAAGACATGGGTACCGGGGTTCTGTCTTCTGGAATACAGGATAGGGGCTGGGTGACATTGCTTTAATCTCAGGACAAACTGCTGTGTGTAATGCTCATCACCTTTACTTTCATGATCCCCCAGAGCAAGTGAGCACACCAGACACCTTCCCACACCTTCCCAGACCTGTCCACACCTGCTCACACCTACCCATGCCTGCCCATTCCTGCAAATACCTGCCCATGCCTGCCCACACCTGCCCATACTTGTCCATGCCTGCCTGCACCTGCCCACACCCTCTCACACCTGCCCACACCTGCCCAAGCCTACTCATGCCTACCCACATCTGCCAATGCCTGTCCATACCTGCCCATACCTGCCCATGCCTGCCCACACCTGTGCATACCTGCCCACACCTGCCCACACCTGCCCATGCCTGCCCACACCTTCCCACACCTGCCTACACCT
>PVJA010050491.1:0-13254 GCA_004027025.1 Myocastor coypus | reverse complement strand
TACTCATCCATAAAGAATGATAAGTTTGAAGACTTCATATATAAATGGATGTATATTGAACATATACTCATTAGTGAAATAAACCAGACCTATATGTGTGAATATCGTATAGTCTCCCTAATATAAGAACTTTAAAGAAGAAAACAAGAACTTAAGGGCATAACACAGCTGAATGTGTTATGGATTAAACAACGAAGTGCCTGGAAGCAGACAAAGCAGAAAACATCAATAGCAAAACCATATACTTATATATACAGGATGAATCAGATATTGGTCTCAAGAACCTTCAAAAGGTTCAGCATATTGACTATAGCACAATGTAACGCTAAAACCATGTTTGGAATACATGTCACTCTTGTCTTTTTGATATGTACTGCTCCTGGTATAAACTCAGTTACTGTCATTCTCTCAAGAGTAGTACTTGAGAATATGTGTAATATAATGGTTACCTATCTAACACCTTACTTTCAGTTAATAGTCTTAACTCTTATCCACTATGTATAGGATATGACAGCTATTATGGCATACATTTTTAATTCACTTTGCCTATGGGTATTATTAGCTTATTTTCACAAAAGAAGAATATAAACCTTTTACTTAAAAAAATTATTTGACAAGGGCCAGCCAGATAGCTTAGCAGATTAAAGCTCCTGCTTAGGCGGGCTCAGTGACCCTACCAGGGTTTGATCCCAGGAGCATGAAGTGCCCGCCCCTCCCTGGGGCTGGTTGTGGTGGTGCACACCTGTTATTCCAGCACTTAGGAGTCTGAAAACAAGAGGATCACGATAAGTCTGTTCTGTGTAGTGTGAACCTGGAGACCCTGTACAAAATGCATTAAAAAAACTATTTGAGATGATTTTAATATAGATTCAATACACTTATTATTATTTCATCAATGAATAGATAATTGGAATTAGAATAAGAATACATATTATGAAATAAGTCATGGATTCTATCAGCCTCTGTGCTCTGTAAAAGTTTTATCAGCTTGAACAATAGTGGAAATTAAATTTCATCTTCAATTATTCATTTCTTTTCTTAGTATAATATATTATTAAACAATGGAGTTTTCTTTACCTTATATTTTAAAATGATAGTTTCTCTGATTTCCTGGGCAAAGGCAAGAACTCTCTTGATTGTTATGTATTGTAGCTTTTGATGAGAAATAAGAAAAGGGTGAGTTATTGAAGTGGGCGCTTGCAGAGTATGTGACAGGATGGAGTCCTGCAGCATAAGAAGAATGACTAGCTATTGGGTTTTCCCATATGTTTTCTTTATCTCAAAGAACTTAAAATAAGGTGTTAAAATTAACAATCAATTCTAACTTATAATTATCCATGAAAGAGGTTCTTGTACTCAGAAAATGAGATATTATTTTTGTTGTTGTTTCTAAAGACTTCTTTAGATTAGATTTGTTCTTATGGTCATATTTCACCCCATGGTCCTTTAATTTATAATTAATGTGAAGAGTGAAATAAAATTGAAGGATTACAAAAAAGCTTTTACAGCAACTTTCTTTCTAATCTGTGTCTATTCCCTAGAGTAAGCAAACACCTCTATTGGAAAATCAATTCCTATTCTTACAAGGCTAAGTATAAATTGGAAAGTGCTTATAAAACCTTAGTCTGAAATAAATTAAAGTTTAAAGAAACCTAATAAGGATTTGTCAAGAAATTTAAAGACACATAAACCACCCCCCTAGTTTTGTGGTTTCTTTGGTCACTGTGCTCTATCCAATTAACATGGACTCCTTTTGTGACATAGTTAGAAATGAGAATTACTGGATTAAAATGCAAATATTTAATTTAATTTAAAAGATAATTTTATGTTGGCCTTCAAAGATCAACACAAATTGCCCAAGTATATAGTGTTGTTTGGTCTTATGATCTTTTATAGTAACTAAAGGACTATATTTTTTTGTGCTAACTGATGTGACCTTGTTTTTAAACACATATGAATTCATTTATTTTGCAAAATGCGCCGTTATTTAACCCATACATGTGCTTTTCATTCTAACGTTGACTTTTGTGATATTTATTGACAATGCAATGCGCACTTACACCTGCCTAATGGCTAATTTCCATAAATATAAGGCATCTTTATAAACTTTGCTGATGACAATACGCAGTGTGTTTATGCATATCTATAGGTAATCAGCTCTTCTCAGAATCTACTTTGGAGGTAGTATACATAATTATGTTTGCTTCAAAAAGACAGAATATTTAGTGGTAGAGTCACAGGAAAGTAGACTGCAAAAAAAAAAAAAAAAAAAACCTCACTTGACGGATTTCTGAATTCTCACTGATATATGTCCACTTCTATAAAACATCTTCCCTTTTAAGGGAAATATTTAAACACTACCAGAAATCAAAAATTAATCATGCTACAAGTGATGCTACATGAGTTTGTTGTTCTTCCTGAGAACAATTTTCCCCAGAAGTAAAAAAAGGCATCTGAAATTGGCATCTATTACAGTGTGTGTGTGTTTTGGAGAATATGTGTCAAAAGTAACCAAAGTTTGTAGAACATAATATATCTATATTTCTATCATCTAATAATTTAGTATAGGGCTAGCATTGGGTAATGCATGTATTTTGAGATTGTTACAAAATTGCTATTGAGAAGCATTCTCTAAAATGTAACTAACATGTTTAACACCTGTCACAGAATTATATGTAGTGTAGAGAAATGATTTTAATAAGACACTCCCACAGGCAGAGGGGAGACACACTGTGTCTCTACAGTGAGGAATGGCAGCATTTCATTTCACCAGCACACTGCCTTTGTCTCCATTGAGCAAGCAGAAGCATCCAACTGATAGTTAGGTTTGCTCACTAGCAGTAACGTCACGTCCAGATGTGGACAACTTACCACACCATTTCACGCCTTGTCACTGCTCTGCTAACAACACGGTTCTCTACAATCCTAAAATTGGCACCAGTAAAGAAGTAAAGCAAGGCAAAATTTAGTACAATAAAAGTTTATTTGAAGAAGACAAATGGAAAAGAAAGCGGATAGACAAGCCACTGAAGTTGTAGGGGGCTTCAGAGTTGAAAGCCCATGAACTTTTATCGCTGCTGCCTTTTATTAGGGACTCGTGCCTTTCCCAGACCCCAAGTGAGAATATAGGATCTTGTCTACAAAAATAAAATATTTCCTCACAGACTTCCTTGATCTCAACTTAAATTTACCACCATTATAACAGAAAACATTGTGTAAAAAACATGACAAAACATAAAAATTTAAGATTTAAGCAGTTGATAAACAAGGATGATAATTTTTGATTCCCCAAATGAGCCACTATTAACAATCGATGAAACAAATAGGGACTTTAATTTTTCCCAATAATCTTGCTAGAGTCTCCAAATGATATAGGGGAAATAATATAATTCCCAACAAGCTAGATATCAAATATGCTGAGTTTGTGTTCCTAAAATCAAAGAACGAATGCTATGGAAAAATGGAAGTGAAGAGTAGGAAAGACTTAGTAAATAGTAGAGCTCCTGAGAGACAAGAGAGGACCTAAACTGAGTTGGCAGTAGCCCATTTCTCAGAGTAAAATAATGAGGTGGTTAAAAAATCATGAAATACATTGACCCATGTTATTTTGATCAACCAACAAGATTACAAGAATAGTTGGGTAGTTAATATTGATCCATCAGGGAAGTAGTTCATGTAGCAATTGCATAGGGAAAGAACAAGGACCCTTAGAAGAAGGGATGGATTAGAAGGTTCTGGTCACTACCTGGATGGCAGATATCATTTCATTTGGGTCAGTTGATACTAATCATAGTATAATATTCAACTATTGTTTATCCCATGGGGAAGCACGTAAGCCTGGTAATTCTGTTTTTACCTTGTTGCCTCACCTTCAATAGATGTGTCACTCTCCACGCTTCTAATGTGTTCTCATCATCTACACTGACTGTACTGAGGAGTTCAACCTGACTGACTGCCTATATTATTTGTACCTATCTTAACTGGCTTTAATATTTCTCCCTCTGAAAAGGTATCCCTAACTGCCGTGATGGGCAAAGGCCAATGACTATTCTGGCCACCTATGGCCCAAAGGCATTGCAGCTGTCACTGACGGTCAGAAATAATCTCTAGAGCGTCTGTGTAAAGTCCTTGATAGACACCAGGACTACTTGTCTTGGCTAGACATACAGGTTAAAGTCTAGAGGAGACAACCCCCCCCCCCAAAAAAAAAAACAGTTAAATATGCATAGGCCAAATAATATCTACAAAACTATTATAAATTCAACCAACAAATGTTTCCACCAGGAAGAACCAGCAATAGGCTCCCGCAAAGAGGGTAAGCAGGCCAAGGGAATTTCAGGACCTGACATGGCACTAATCTATTACTTTATATTTTGAATAGTCATTGAAATAGCAGAAAATATACAAACAACATTCAGCTGTTACAATTTTTCAAGTATCCCTTGTGCTGTTAGGCTGTTTAATGCCATTTGACTTTGGAGCATAGATTGCTTCCTTCATTTTACTTCTTCATTAAGGAGAGAAAGACTAGGCAAAATGTTATTTAAAGGGTTGGTGAGATAGCTAAGCAGAATAACGCACCTGCTTAGGCAAATTTAGGCAACAGTAGGGACTGCAGTTTGATCCCTGCACCACATGCTGTGCCAGCCCCCAGTCTGGGTGTAGTGGCATAGGCCTGTGATCCTAGTGCTGGGGAGGCTGAAAGCAGAAAGATCACCCTAAGTTCCAGCTGCATGATGAGACGCTATAAAAACCAAATACATTTTTTAAAAGATGTAATTTAGATACTTCTGTAGTTAGCTAAAGCATCCTCTAATCCTAGGGTGGGGGCAATGATGGAAGCCAACTGATAATACTTTTGAAACATACTCACAGACAATTGATGTCATGGGGTATTTGTTAGTATTCTTGACTCTCTTGCCTAGAAACCATACAAATACAAGTATGCATGCCCCAATCCATTCTGGTGATAGCCAAGGCCACACATTGGTTCCACAGGACCAGCGAGTGCCATTGGTATATTTTCATCTAATTTAAGGACAATTAGTTCACTCTGTTAGCAACCAGGCTTTGTACTGTAAAGTTAGAGAGTGTATACACTCCTTAGGTTGGTGGGTATCTATCCGAAGTAGTTAGTAGAGTTAGGCAAATGAGGAATCATTTCTTTATTCTAAATATAAAGGGGTGGGGCCAGGGAGATAGCTAGCTGAATAAGTAGAATAAGTGCCCACCTAGCAAGCGCAAGGTCCTGAGTTCAATCCCTAATACTGAAAAATATTATATATATAATATTATATGTAATAATATATAATATGTAGTTATATATTTATATGTATTTCTAAGCTGTTCTGCAGTTAGAATTGACATATAATCATATCTTAATAATCTACCATTCTCAGAAAGCATTCTCTCAGGATTTCACAGAGAGAAAATTGTTCAAGCAATGATCATGATGCATCCAGATGGCTGACACTGATAAAAGTTCTGTAAACTGTAGTACATGGTTTCAGTGTAAATCCTGAGGGGACCTGACTGACCTTGTCAGATACAAAAGTTATTTTTTTGTAATAGTGGTCTTGCTTTATCTTGATCTTAACCATCCAGAAGAAAAATCTAACCACATGGTATACAAAGGAAAGCCATATTAATAGGCTGAGTTGTAAAAGGTTTAAGTCAACAGCTTCTGATACTGCCAGATGAGTTGATAATCCATTACTGTTATGGACTATTGGACTATATATATAGCTACTTTCTATTTGCGTGATGAAAAGAAAGATCTGTAGTAATGATGCTTAGACAAGAAATTATGCACCTTGTGCTCTGAACAACTATGGTGAAGACAACAATATGCAATGTATTAATTGTTGTAAAAATAAAATAAAATAAAATAAAAATAATCTACCCTTCTTGTTTAGTATTTAAGAAGTCACTTGTGTGATATCCGTGGGTTTCCACTGGAAAAAAGATGCCCTGTCATATTGTGAGGTGTATGCACATTATATATAGCAAGATCTCCAGTAGGAACCAGTTGTTTTGCTCGTTGCCTGTCTTATTGCCTTCTAAAATTAATAACATGATGTTTATCTCCAAATGTAGTAGCAGCTTGCATTGCTATATATCTCACTAGACACCACTGTTTGAATTAAGAGGAACATTGCATCTTTCCAGACTAGTTTTTAGGTCTGAGTAAGTCCCACAAAGATCCCAGTGTACTTATCAGGATCATCTGAAAACATCCCAGACCTTGTTTGATCTGCTTAAGGTTACTGAGGGAAAAGAATGCAGGGATATGCGTAGAGCCAAATTTTCTACTCCACTTATAGAAGGGATGCTGTCCTTGAAGAATTTGGACAGAATCAGATATGGATGAATACAGATCAATAGAGACATTAATTAAGGTTGACTTGTAAGTATCACAATTAGAGTGCAAAGGGCAAGGAAGGAGAACCTTGGGCTCAGTAACAGTAGAGGCATTCAATTGTGTTTTAAGGGCTAGAGGTAGCTATTTTTCTGTGGGTTACATTTATATTTCGAATATAGTAAAGATTATCTCTTAATGCCAAAAACTATGAACATAAGTAACTCTGACCATGTTCCCTCTGTGGGAGAACAATATGCATTGTGAAATAATATCATAATCAATACTTTCCTCTGTGTTCAATTTTGCCTCTAAGGGGTATGCAGGCCATGCCCAGATACAGCAGAATTATTAAGCATCTCTTTCTCAATATGTGAAGATTGAACAAATTTCAGGGCTTAAGAATACATTTTAAGTAAGAAAGAAAATATGACATTGAATTTCCCAAATACAGTAAAGAAAAAAACAGGGATCTTTTCTAAACTATACGTGGTTTCTATAGCCTCTGGAGGTACCCTCAAGGTAACCTGCTCCACAGCAGGTGGCTGCTGTCCAGAGAATGAGCAGAGAGGGAGCAGGCTATTCGCCCTCACCAAGGGAGCCCCTACATCATCTGGACTCCAATACTAAATGCATCCATGTTACAAAATCACAAGCTGCAGTAGATTCCAACTGTCATAATCATGTTTAAAGAGGGAATCAATGCTTTTTAACTGGCCATTTAGCCCATGATTTCTTAATAAGCATCTGTAAGTCCTAAGTATAAAGTAGACTTTATTAAAAAAAATCCTCAAGCAACAGTGGAATATCGGACCTGAAAGGAAACTGAAGTAAAACGGGTTCACCCTTCCCCTGGAGTGTAGGGAGAGAAGAGCCAGATTGTCCCAGTGAAACCTGGCCTTCAAGCCTCAAAGCCTGGCAGCAGCCCATTGTCTTTTAGTTGACAATCAGAGCCCCGTGATTTATTAAAAGGACTGTATAGTTCCTAAATATCGAGTTCATGAAAGACCCATTTTACAGCATTTTATAAATTCACACCTTGGTTAGTATCAAAGTCCACTAGGGCATGCTCTGATACCTATTTCCTCCTGTCTAAACTGTGACTAACCGCAACAGTCAAAACAAGCAAAAATGTCAGGCAAGGAACACCAGTAAATTCAGCAGTCAGTAAGTCTAGCTGCAGCATTTACAAAACAGGAATACAAGATCTAGCCTGCAGATTTGAAATGTCCCAGCAAATTGTCATACTCTTCCCTTGTTCCCCAGTTAAATTTGTCATCCTTCTAGCAACAACAAAAATGTGTTCAAGGACAAGGCATAAGCAACTGACAAAGAGAGATGACAAGTTCCGACTACTTAAACTAGTCACCATGCGCAGTCCACAAAGCAAAAGGAAACTCTTACCTCCTTCCAATTACCTCTCTGGCATCTCCAAATGATGGAGGGGAACTAGTGTACCACCAAGCTGCGAGGTGCTAGACACCCAAGTTTGTGTTTCCCAAAATTCCAGGTTAAGAACAAGAAAAATAATGTATGGAGAGAGATGGTTCCTGAGAGACAGGCGGGAACATGAATGTGCTTTCCCAACAAGCCCACTACTGAGGGGGAAGTTTTATGAAGCAAAATCAAGAAGTAGATGCAATATGGGTCAAAACTCTGGTCAATGAATGAAACTTAAAGCTATAGCTGCTTAGGTAATATTGGTCCAATAGGAAAGCAGATCAGGTAGCAATTGTACATAGAACATACATCTTTTTAGGAATGGATGTGTGAGGTGTTCCTGTCATCTGCCTGAATGACTGATGTCTATCTACATGATTTTGGGAAATCTGATACCAAATATAATACTATCATTAATTTATTGCTTATCCTTTAGGGAGGCATGCAGGTCTCGTGGGTTCACCTCTCTCTTGAGGCTGGTGCACCTCCAGCCACAGCTATCGTGTGCTCCCTTGCTCTGCACTGACCGTTTGAGGGTCTAGCTCCATCTGACTGCCTGTCATATTTCTACATACCCTGCCCTCTGTCATAACAGAGCCATTAGTTCTGGGTGCAAGGTCAGACATGGGGCAAGGTACATTCTGTGAGCTTCTCTGCTGGTTATCGCAGACACGGCAGACTGCCTGGTCTCCTGTCTCCCCATTGTGGTTCTCTCCGGCCTTCACAGGAAGGCTTTCTCTGTTCTGTTTGCTTATCAGTAGCACATGAAGTCTTGTCTGTGTGGGAGGAAGTGCTTGAGAGATCACCTAAAACAGAGTCAAGAGAATAGAAGCGTCCAAGGGGCTCTTTTTTTTCTTAAATCTGAAATTTTTACCAATCACTAAAATGTTACTGTTTTACTGAGAGAACACCTCATCCTAACACTATTTCACCTGAAGCCATCCTAATATGTTCAAGATGTGTTTCAGCCAAAAATGAATATTTAAGGTATGCACAGATAGTCCTTTTAATTTTGGCACAACACATTCAAGACTGTTAGCATTTATAAATAGGCATTAGAAGCTCTGTTGACCACACAAAATGTCTTTGGTAATGTATTACAGTGTCTAAGAAAGGTAACCCTGAGACCAAAATGCAGAATTAAAGCCCCTATTAAAAGAAATGAGAGCTGGCCAAATAGCTCCGTGGATGAAAGCAGCTGCAAATAGGTGCAAGGACCCGTGGCTCAATCCCCAGGCCTACCATTCTGGCCCTGCCCCCAGGGCACACTGAAGTGGTAATTGAGACTGGTCGTGGTGGTATATGCCTGTAATTTCAGCTCTTGGTAGGCTGTAAACAGGTGGATCACTATAAGTCCAATATAATAGTGAGACCCTGAACACCCTGTAGACCTTTCCCGAGAAAATACAATAAAAGAGAAATTTAATAATAATAATAATAGTAATAATAATAATAATAATAATAATAATCACAATAACCTAAAACTGTGATAGTAAACACTAATATACATAAGATAATTAGAAGAGTACTTGTACATCAGTTTCCAATTACTGATAGAACAAATTATTAAAAAATTTAGTGGCTTGAATACCATAAGCTTACTGTCTTATAATTTTGTAGTTCAGAAGTCTGAAATGTTTGTCATTAGCTAAAGGCAACAGGATTGCGTTCCTTGATAGAGGCTGTTAGAAGAATGTGTTTTCTTCTCTTTGCCAACTTCTAGAGGTGGCTGCATTCTTGAGCCTTGGCTCTCTTTCCTCTTGAAAGCCAACAATACCTGCATTGTCTTATTTTATGTCTCCTTATTCTGATTTTTCTCTTTCTCTGTTGTACATTTAATGGATCCTTATCATCAAATTGGGTCCATTTATATTAATCAGAATAACCTCTGAATTCAAAAGCCGGGTGGTCAGTGGTACGGTGTGTAAGGTGAGACAGCTAGGGTGGAGGCTACTGAGTAGTCCTGGACTCGCCACCACGAACAGCACTTTAGCAAAGATTGCAGAGATCAAAGCTGAGATGGCTCAGACTCAAAAGAACAAGGCCGCAGCACACCACCTAGGGCTGCTTAAGGCTCACCTTGCTGAGCTTTGTAGATAACTCATTACATTATAAGGTGGTAGTGGTGGATCAGGAGAAGGTTTTGACATGGCCAACACAGATGGTGCTTGAATTGAGTTTGTGGGTTTTCTATCTGAGAAGTCAACACTGCTGAGAAACCCAGCACAAGTGTTTTCTGAGGTGGCAGCTTCTCTGTTCACTACTCTGAATTGATGTGCCTGGCATCATCAGGTACAAAGGTGCCAAGATCCAGCGCCTAAGTCTTCCAGGTGTCACTGGAGGTGCCAAGGATGGGAAGGTATAGGTCATCAAATCATCGCAGTGGCCCATACATATGATTTGATTCCGATTGCTCTGGATGTCTTGAAGCCCTCGGGACACAAGAAGATAACTGAAAATGTGCTGGAAGGCTTTGGCATTCACTTGAATAGCAAAGCTCCTAACATTGGCCTCAGGAAGACAGGAAGGTATTAATCTCACAGCCCCTTACCCTGTGAGTGAGCTGGATGCTGAAACTGTGAAGAGCATTCTGGCCAAATACAAAATTTGTCATGCTGACATAACTTTGGGTAGTGATGTCATAGCTGATAGCCTCTTTGATGTGGTGGAAAGAAGCACTGTATATCCCTTGTATCTGCATGAAACAAGATTGACCAGATCTCCACTGAGGAGTAGACATCATCTATAAGGCATCACACTGTTCTCGTCTCTGCCCATCCTCATTGTGGTATTTTGATGACTTATTGGAGAAGATCTGGGACTACCTGAAGCTAGTGAGAATCTATACCAAACCAAAGGGCAGACTACACAACTCTTGTGGTGCTGCCTTACTCCAGGACCACGGTGAAGGACTTCTGCACAATGATTCATAAAAATCTTATCAAAGAATTTAAATATGCTCTGGTCTGGGGCCTCTCTGTGAAACATAATCCTCAGGAAGTGGGTTAGAACCACATATTTGTGGACAAAGATGTCATTCAAATTGTAAGAAGTGAAATGCTTCCCTTTCCTTCCCTTATTTGTTGGGCCAACCACAGCCCTTTCCCCATGACCAAGCACTCTACTCAATTTCTTCTGTTTTTGGTTGCTGCTGGATCAAGATATGGGGCTGGGAAATGGACGTGTCCAAACTGGAACTTGCATTACAGATCCAGTAGGCCTGTTTTTTTTTTTTTTAAACAAACAAACAAAAAACATTCAGTTGCTTAGCAACCTTAATTTCCTATTGAGTGCTACCTAACATGCGCACAATTGTCAGGGATTAGAATATGAACATGTGTAGTGAATCCATTCTTATACCTTATATTATCTAATGCACAATAAAAATTTATTCTTTTTTAATTTTAATTTTAATTTTTTTATTTTATTTATTTTTTTTTTGTATTATGGCCGGCTCAGCCTGCCCTGGGGGGTGAGACTGCGAGGAATCGAACTGCAGTCCCTGAAGTTGCCTAAGCTCTCCTAAGCAGGTGCTTTAGACCGCTGAACCATCTTGCTGGCCCCAAATTTGTATTTTTTTAATGACATTTTTGAAAATAAATATATGTGCATGTTTGTAAAAGTTTACAGCTTTAATCAACTGAAATACCCCCAAAAGGATAAAGAAATAATTATTTATAGAAATAAAGTACTTGAGTTAGGAAATAATGTTCATTTATTAAGATGAATTCTGAGGAGTGAATGATTAGCATAAACTTGTACTATTTTGTATGACTTGACTGGATCCAATGAGATATTTATTTCGCTTGATAAGTGCTCCTAATTGAAAAGTTGTCAAATGCATTGGTTTTGCACCCAATTCTAACCAATCCATTATATATATAATTAATGAAAAACCTGAAAAAAATTATTGCTCTTCATAAAGAAATATAATACACATATTTTCATTGTTAAATTCCAAAACAAAAATAGCCACTAACATTAATTAATGATGAAAAAGCAGTTTGAGTGCCTATAAACTTTAGACACGATGCCATGGGCTTTATGGGCTACTTCATTTTCACTAAAAACCAAGTGTGAATCAGGAGTCATCATTTTATTTAATGAATAAGAAACTTGAGATTTAGAAAAGTTGAGAATATTAATGAAATTTCCAGAGTTAGAAAGATGTGCAGGGCTGGGGTCATGGTGTGGCAGTCTAAGTGCCTGACTGGCAAGTTCAAGGACCAGGGTTGTATTCCTTGTAGCACAGGTAATGTTGGCCCCCGTTGGACCCTTACCCATCTTCTGCAGGTGCACTGGGCTGGCTTCCAAATCAGGCGTGATGGCAAACCCTGTAAACCCACTGCTGGGGAGGCTGAGACAGGAGGACCACTACATGTCCAAGATGTATAGTGAAACCCTGGGCCAAAGAAGTAATAAAGAAAGAAATAAAAGATCTTTTTTAAAGGATGTGCAAGTAGCTCATTTTTTAAATGTACTAGCTTTTTCTTTTGCTTTTCTTTCTATTCTCTGTGGCTCCTTCCTAAACTGCAGTTCATGTTAGTTTCCTGCTATATCATTACACTTCTCAGGACACATTGCTCAGTCTTTGTATAATGTAATATGTAACATAAGTGCACAAACCATCATACAACACTTTGGACATTTGTGACATCATTTCCCAATGCCCCATTGAGTTAGCAGAAACTACATTTTATGGGCAAGTGATATTTTCCGTTCAGTAGTTGGCATATTTATAATTCTTAGTCAGTGCATGTTTTCAATTTCACACCATGTGGTTCTGAACTAACAATTTTAGGCCAGTGATATTTGTCTTTGTCTCCCTCTTAATGAACTGAATGCTTCCCAAAACATTTAATAATGCAATTGGATCGCCAGCAAAAATAAAGTTATTTCCTCTGCAGAAACTATTTTTGGTACTCTAGAAGATTAGAATTAGCTAGAAGTGACCCATAAGAGTGATTAAGATTGGTGCAATCAAGCCTGGCAGTGGGCTTTCCTCAAAACACACCAACAATCTACTTGAGATTCTTTTCTTTAGCCATCTTCTCCTTTAAATCATTTGTGTTGTGTAATTGTCCCTGCCACATGGTGTAATCATTATTTTAATTTTTTTTTTTTTTTTGTCTTTTTGAGACAGGGTCTCGCTATGCAGTTGAGGCTGGTCCTGAGCTCACTTTTGTAGCCCAGGCTGGTCTCGAACTCGCACCAATCCTCCTGCCTCAGCCTCCCGAGTGCTGGGATTACAGGCGTGAGCCACCACGTCCGGCTATTATTTTAATACTTGAAGAAGCCTTGAAATAGATTGTGAGCAACTTGAAGGCAAAGTATACATTTCTCTTCACTATACTATGTTTGAAATGGGAAAATGGTAGCATTCTGCTTGGGTTAAGCATTTCACAGATGGGTTTTGAAGGACTTTAAAAGAGCTATTTAGGGCCGGGCGTGGTGGC